>CAUYPK010080679.1:0-84552 GCA_963574355.1 Loris lydekkerianus
ATGTGAAACTTAGTAAATGTGGAATGTAAATGTCTTAACACGATAACTGTGAAATTGCCAGGAAGGCTATGTTAACCAGTGTGATATAAACGTGTCAACCGGTCTGTGAAACTAGTGTATGATGCCCCATGATCATATCAATGTACATAGCTATGACTTAATTAAAAAAAAAATTAATTAATTAATTAATTAAAAAAAAAAATGGGATGGCCATGAAAGGAGCAGGTATATGGGAAAATGATCAGGTATTCAAGTTTTATACCTGTAGGGTGGAGATGCTGTTTAGACATCCAAATCAAAAAAGCAGTTTTATGTGTGTGTGTGTGGGGGGGGGGGCGCTCTAGAATTTACGAGTGAAGTGCTTCCTGGGGAGGTAGTAAACAAGAACGGATAGTTTCACTGTATAAGCAGAGGGCTTAGGCTTATACTGGATTCTGAATTGTTTCGGAATACATGATGACAGGCAAAGAACAGGGCCAGATACAGGGAACTTGGTCAATGTGATGATAGGAACATATGAAAGTTTCTTCTGATTGCTTGTAATTTCTCCGTGAAATTAAAACCCACGTCCTTAGCTTAGACTGAAAATGGGAGAGAAGTTGAACATTTGAGAAGACTTGAGAATGTAGGAAGTAAGTGTCTAGGAGGCTGGAAGGAGTGGGCTAGGAAAATGTGTGGTATGATGGTTGAACAGCACCAGCACCAAGAGATGTTCGTGCTCATACATTTAGAGACCAGAAAGCATGGTAATGTGTTTTCACCAGCCGTGCTCAGCTGTGTGGCTAAACAGAGTAAGCAGAAAGTTAAATTTAACTAAAGTTCGAGTTTTGATGTCTTAGAGAGTGGAGAGTATCTGCAAAGGAGTGAGTAGCCCCGGAATTTAAACTGGGTAAGGAAGGAAGTGAAAGCACAGGGGAGAAGGCACAAGTACGTGAGGATAGTGAAAGTAGGTTGAAGGATTAATAAATTGTAGCTCCTCATTGGGTGGGGGTTGAGCGTAGAATCATGAACTAAGGTACTAGATGGAGGAAACTTGATGAGATGTGGTGGTCAGAGAGTGGAATGTTTAAAATTGAGATTAGGACTTGGTGAGGCAAAAATCACGTGTACAGGGGTGTTCTCACTCTAAATTTAGGCACAACCCAAAACAGTTGTATGTGAAGTTGGGACTCTTCCCAAGGTTTAACTACCTTCATTTCCTCAAAGTGGGGAGTAACCCCTGGGTTTTTACCATTATTAGGCGTTAACACTGGCGGGGGTTGAAAAGTGCCATATCTGTCTTTCTTCTTCACCACTCAAGAAGTAGGTTTTTGCAGATCATATGTGTCTCACTCCAGAAAGTAAATATTTTTATCATCCCATTACCAGCTTAATGTCCAAATGCTGTTAACATGTAGAGCTCAGTTTAGAAGATTTTAATTCTGATTCACATTGCTAAGTGCTTTTCTGATAGTTCAAGCTTGCCTTTCTCGCTCCAAACTTGATATATAGTAGAGAATTTTTGACATAGGGAAGAAAGAGTTCAGCTCCTAACTGTGGTACATGTATGGCCTTCAACAAACTCTCTGAACCAAAATTGGTTACTTTATCTGTAAAAGAGGGAAAGTACTACTTATCGCTTGGACTTATGAAGATAAAGAAGATAAGGTGAGAACATCTAATTATAAAACTCAGCACATAATAGGAGCTCAATCTAAACTTATTTAATAATAAAAAAATTAATAAAAAAATATATTAACTTATTTAATAGACCTATAGATATTCTGGTAAAAACTATAAATATGAGCAAGCCTTTATGTGGAAATAAAATGTGCCATTTAATAGTTTATATTGGTATGTAGATCAGCTTGCTTGCCAAATTAGAGAATCTGTAAAATGGGTTAATATCGCAGTAAAAGTTTTCACTCTACACTAATAATGTGATTAAAGCCAAAATATTTTTATTATATTGCCATATATTTGGTAAAAAAAATTAATGCAGCATTCATTGCCTCAGGAAGTTTAACATGAAATTTAATTTGTGTTAATTTGCCCAAAACTTAGGAAGCAAGTATACTGTTTTAGAATTTGGTTTGATAAGAGGGAAGCTAATATTTTATAAGAGTTTCTCTATATGAATTTAGATTCCTCTATTATCTACTTCCTTCAAGCAATCAAAAAGCTTACCATGAGCGTCATAAAAATTGGATCAATGTCAGGTGCTTAGCATCAACTGGGTGCTGACAGACTCTATAGAAGTCAGGAATTTTTATGAGACATAGAGAACTCAGTGTACCTGTATATTGCATATCTATAAAGGAAAGAGTGATATAATTCAAGTCAGGTGACAACCTAGTTTCAAATTTTGGCTTTTCTAGTTACTGAATGCAAGGTCTGAAGCAAGATCTTACTTGGGAATAAAAATAACTAAGGGGTTTTTCATGTTAATTGAATCAGATAATATGTATGAAAATGTTTTATATATTATGTTGAAGATTAAGGAATCATTATTTTGCCCTATAGTGATTGAAAGATGTCAGTAAAGATAGTATGATTAGATATGTCTTACTCTGTCACCCTGAGTTGAGTGCCATAATGTCATAGCTCACAGCAACCTCAAACTCTGGAGCTTAAGCAATTGTCTTGCTTCAGCCTACCATGTAGCTGGGACTACAGGCGCCTGCCACAATACCCAGCTAGTTTTTTAGAGATGGGGTCTCGCTCTTGCTCGGGCTGCTCTTGAACTACTGATCCCAGGTGATCTACCTGCCTTGGGCTCCCAGAGTGCTAGAATTAGAAGAGTGAGCCACCATGCTCCACCCCATCATACCTCTTCTACCAGACTGGAGTGCATGCAGGTCTTTGTGAGAAAATTATGCTCTTTATGGACATGGCAAAGAACAGCTGGTAACTAATTACATCTTCATAGAGTCAGAATATTTTCCTACTAGAGTGAGCTGCATAGAAAGTTTCAGTGATAATGTGTAGGTTCAATAAGAATTGTCCAAGTAATGATGGACCTGAGCCATGAGCACAAAAAGGTGAAAGGACCTTCTAGAACTTCCCTGACCTCAGCTTTTATAGATATATGGAAACCGAAGCTTAGAAAGGACAGTTACAATTACATTTTAAAACAAATTTCGATTGTAATTTACTGTCCATAAAGACTAAGAAACACTTGATGAATACTACATACAAGAAAATAGGTGAGAAACACAGTAGCCATGTCTCCCTTCAGCGAGAAAGACCAACCTTCACAAAGGATCTATTAAAGTTATTTGAACCAGGGTAATATTGTGAAAGAATGATCTGGTGTGACCAGGCCTTGGCACTGGATATAGAGGCAGCATCATGCCTGGTGTCTGTTATTCAGTTAAGAGAGTTTTCATTGTGCTTTGCTCCTGGCTGGTCCAATCCCATCCCTAGTTTCAGCCCAGGGCTTTAGGAATAATGATATCCAAGATAAACTTTTTTCTTTCTTTCTTTTTTTTTTTTTTTTGCAGTTTTGGGCCGGGGCTGGGTTTGAACCCGCTACCTCCAGCATATAGGGCCGGCGCCCTACTCCTTTGAGTAGCTGGGCCACAGGCGCCACCCACCAAGATAAACTTTTCATGAAGTTCCTTCCCTGTAAGTTCAGCCACAGAAATAGGTAGACATTTACAAGGATAAAAAAGAAATGCTTTGTTAAATCTGACTCTTTCAGATATACTAGGCCCTTTCTTATCTTGATCTTTCCTTTGTATAGTTCTCAAACCAAGGTGAAGGTGACACAAACCTGTTTCATGGTATCATTATCATATGTTTTATGCCACAATTCCATTTTTAAAACTGTTCTGGAAGATCTTAAAAATTGATCTTACATGTAACTTTGTGGGACTACAACAATTATTCCTAATGTCCAGTGTTATCTGGGCTTTGCCATATTTGCCATGTTAAAAGAACCCTGCCTTTATGTTGCATAACTCAATAGTTGTTCCATTTATATTGTTTAGCCCCCAACCGCAACATCAGAGAGATTGACAGGACTCCTCCAGGGGACACCTTTGTCACATATTTTCATTTTTTTTAGAATGTTAAATGGGGTTCTCCTTTGGACAGTATAGGAGATGAATTCTAATGCCACACAGAAGAACATATATAGAGATATTTCCCCCTGTTTGTGTTTATTTGTTTATTTATTTATTTTTAAATCTATACAGGCAACAGCCTCAGATTCCAATCACCACAGGAACAGGTGTTGTGTATCCTGGTGCTATCACTATGGCAACTACCACACCATCGCCTCAGATGACATCTGACTGCTCTAGCACCTCAGCCAGCCCAGAGCCCAGCCTCCCCGTCATCCAGAGCACTTATGGTATGAAGACAGATGGCGGAAGCCTAGCTGGAAATGAAATGATTAATGGAGAGGATGAAATGGAAATGTATGACGACTATGAAGATGACCCCAAATCAGACTATAGCAGTGACAATGAGGCCCCGGAGGCTGTCAGTGCCAACTGAGGAGTTTTGTTTGCTGAATTAAAATACTCTGACGTTTCACCCCACCCCCAACAAAAAGTTCTTAAAGAGCCCGCATGCATTTGTGGCTCCACAATTACGTCAGCAGAATGGTCTTAATTGTTTCATAAAGTGTGAGACAGATTAAGTTTTCCCTGATTTTTTTTTCATGAACTTGAGTTTTTTTTTTTTTTTTTTTTGTCATTGTTGTTGTTGTTGTTGTTTTAATTTAGGTGAAGACATATTAAATATGAGACACCAGGACTTGAAAACTTATCTCAACCCATAGCTGTCTTACAAGTCTTATATTTTTGTCATACTTTTTTTTTCCTTTGGATGTGGATAAAGGTTTAAGTTACTGTTTTAGATGGGGTTATACATTCTCACTCAGGTATGCTGTGCCGGCCTACAGGTTGTGAATGTGTTTTTATTCTGAATTATTTTAGAAAACAACTGAGGATTTCATATTGTAAAACACAACAAGTCCACAGCGTGTGCAGCTTCATGTAGAGCATATTCAAAAGGCCTCGGAATTCCATTTCTCCATGTGTAGAGTTAAATTTTGAATGTGCCAAACTTTTCGTAACTTTTGAATCTTAATATTTTGAAAGTCTTAAAGAAGACACTGCAAAGTCTTAGACAATCTTTGGCATCTTAAAATAAAATAGCAAACCAACTTTTTTTTTTTTTTCCAGAAAATGGTAAAGTACTCAGGAATCTGGAGACAAGATATTGTAAGGAACAAACAAGGTTGCCACAGTGCATGTACCCAATTGTGTTTGCCTCTTGACGTGCCATCAGTGTGTGAAATAGTATGACGTACACACACCGGAGCGGTCACCACGCCAGATACTGACATGGTGGTGGCCTCTGCCTGAGGCCACCTCTCACTACATCCATTAATTATCCCTTTGCCTTTAACCCTGACATTCAGTCTTAATACATTTTCTCTTAAATAATTTATTCATTCCAGAATGTCAAGGGTCTGCATACTATTTATTTTAAAAAAATGTTGGTGGCATTAATTTAATCATTCTTATTTTTTATCTTCCTTCCCGAAGAAATTTTTCGTCCTTCTCACCTCCTTCTCCTGCTAGATACAAAAGATGTACATAGTGATTTTATGTCCCTAGGGCATCTGGAAACATTTCTGAAACCAAGATACTATTGAATACCTATATATTATTGTTTTTAGACATGAGTGTATATCTGGCTGCAGGGCTGTGTATGTGGATAGAGGTGTGTAGTCTTACACTTAAACAAGTATGCCCCCGAGGTTCACTGGGACCTCGAGTCTTTTGCCAGAATTTCCCCTTAATTCACTTCAGCACAGTGGTAGGGTCTGCGTCAGTGGCATCTCCCCCTGAATTCCATTCAGCAGTGAGATCAGCAATGTGACTACCAGGCAGGACTGTCCTGCAGCCAAACCTGAAGCCCAGAGTTTATGGGCCAGGTATGAGTCTACAGTGAAGCTGTCATGGGCTGGCACCTCCACACTGAGTTGCCTCGTCCCAGCTGGCACCTCCAGGGAGTTCTTTGCAAAATCCCCAGGATGCAAGAGGCAAAGATAGAGGCAATTAGTCATAATAAATCCAGAGAATGGAAGAAAACCTTAGGGAAGGAGAAGGAGGGAAATACATTCCCTGTATAGGATGTTCCTACTGTTAACTCTGGGGCAGCAGAAGTTCCTCTGGCTGACTCCCTGTATCTGTGGCTGCATGGGGACATGCCTACGTGTGAACAAGATGAACCGAACTTGTCACACAGGATTTCTCTGGACATATGCTGCTGCTGAGTTGGGAGGCAGTGAGATTTCATCCTCCATCTCCCAACTACAGGGAGCTCTGCCATGCCACTTTGACCTTCCTAAACCAGGACTGGTTGCCTGTGGGGGGTTGCACCGAGAGTGGCTCAATGAGAGAATGTCAGTGGATGGGATAACCCAGGATATGATCACCAGGACATAGGAACGGCCCCATCAGATTTCTTGAGCCATTTGGACACTTGGAAGAAAATAGTGTACCTTCATATTTATTTAAAGAGTGCTCAAGGCTATATCTAATAGCAATAAATAGGTCTAGCCAAGATATCACCACCTATGCTGTTAGCTGGGAGTACTCTCTATAAGCTGATTGAGGTACTGATAGGAATGTTTTGTTCTTAATATTGGTTGGGGATTAGAACTTTGTTTTTGTACATTTATTTTAAATGAGGAGGAGTTCGTTTTTCTTAAAAAAAAAAAAAAATGAGTATTTATTATTGTCTTACCGATACCCTTGATTATATACCTCTCCTCCTCAGCCTGTTCTCATGTTTTTTTCTCTTCCTCTTTGGCTTTGGCTTTTGCTCTCTCTCCTTTTTTTATTTTGTTGCATAGGTAGAGTGTTGTATGGCTAGCTTTGTATTGTATGTAATTAATTTTGCACAAAGGCAAACATTTAGCATAGTAGGTTAATTTTGTTTGTTTTTATGACCATGCCAAAATAATATTCTGGGCTGGTGGAGAACAAAGGACTGTTCTTTAGGACTGAAACTTGATTTTGCTCGTAGTAAAAAAAAAAAAACAAACAAAAAAAAACGAAAAACACACACACTCACAGATGTTGTTTCGTAAGTGTTATAAGCACTGGATATAAATGGTATTTTTTATCACTTCTGACTAATGTGAAACTGTTGTACGAAAACTACATGAACAAAAGTCATCTGTTTCGACTCGTGTGGGCTTGCCTCACAGTTGCCGGATTTGAGTCATTTTTATGTCTTGTTATTTCATTTATTTATGCAAAATATATGTGTGTATGAACACTTTGTTTTAGCTCCAGCTCTGCCTCGGTACTGGGGTTCAGTTACTTCTAGCCATGTTCTTAAAAATGAAAAGCTATTCAGGAATGATCTGATTGTAAACGTCTCTTTCATTGGATCAAACAGTAATGCTGTATTTGAATTTAAATTTTGCCTATAAGCAGTTTATTCTATTTATTAGCCAAGTTTGGCTCTAAATATCCGTGGAAATTAAGAATGACAATCATAGGGATCACTTCATTGTATTTTCAGTGGGGCTTAAACAAAGTTTTTATGACTTTACCATCTCATTTTAGATTTTTTTTAATTGTGTAAATATAACATAGAAATAGATTTTATTTTTGGGTCATGAGTACTTAGACATAAGTTATGTATTTCCTGTTTGTTCTCTATCCATATATGTCGGTCCAAACTAGAAGTTGATGAGTCACTACTCCTCACAGGGACAGTGAGTTTTCAGCTACAGTGAGAGAGCAGTGTTTGACCTGTCGCTGGGACAGCAGAATGCTTCACTGGGTTTCCCATGCCGTTCAGAACCCACTCTCCACAGACCCAAGACTTTTCTCTTTTTTTCACATAGAAAGTTGATGAATTGAAAATAGTAAATTTACGGTACATCTAGGAGAGAGTCAATTTGCTTTGTGAATTCACATAACCTTCTAAGCTAGTTCTGTGACCATTTAATAGCATGAAGCATGAATACCATTATAAAGGCAAAAATCTGCCTCTGAGATTGGCCATTAATAAACGTCCCACCATGCCAGTTAGGTTTAAAGAATGTTAAGCAACTTTTTTTTTTTTTTTCAGTATTCCCTATTTCATAATATCTTCAAATCAAAAATAAACATTATCTCCACGTTGTTAAAGAAATTACAGGATCAGGGGTTTTCCTCGTCACTTAGAATAGGGACACTAGCAGATAGTCCTCTCCTAAAATAATGGGCCACATGGAACAGGAAGGAAGAAAGGAAGGCAAAGGGAGAAGAAGGCAGAAAGGAAAGCTCATCTGCAGACGGGAGCAGCCAGCCTGTCCATTTCTCTGTTTCATGGGCAGCAGTGAGACGTGAGGCAGTATCTTTTCCCAGGAAGGTAAAGAAGCTTTGTTGTTTGCACTGCATATCTAGCTCAACCTTTTAGGAGCACATCAGTTTGCTTCGTTTGGTATTTGATACTCTCCAGCCTTGTCCTCAGGCCTGGTTTGATTTGCCAGGGTCCGGACACCAACTCGCAGGCCAAGTTCTATATTCAGGTGTGGGCTCACAGTGCTATGGAGCTTCTCAAATTCTGGCCTTCCCTGAACAAGAGCTCTACGAAAGCCTAGGGGTGTTTGAAAAGGGTGTGATGGCTCTAGGGCTGAAATTAAAGGCTGCTTTCTTTTCCTTGTGAAGCCAGGCTGCATCTTTGGAGCACACCCTCCTGAGCCGGGAGCATAGACTCTAGCTGAAAGCAGGGGTTGTTTGGGGGAGCCCATCTACCTTCAGTCACTTGAACATCACAGCTGAGGCCGTTTCTCTCAATTTACTCACTTTGCAAAGAGTTGACCTCTACCAGCTCATCTGGGAAAGGAAAAATAATCACTTAGTCATTTTAAATTATATGAGAAGTCCTGTACCAAGTGCCAACAACTGCAAAGAAATGCAGCTAAAGGAATGTATTGAGATTATTTCTGGGTCTTCCTTTTTCATGAGAAAATAACAAAAATGGTTTTTGTAGCCTCGTCTGATTTTGTACACGTCTGTCTAAGGATCAAGTTGGCACTTAAGCTCACTTCTCTAAGTATAATAATATTGTTTGACCTCATTTGTCCCTTTACAAAAGCACTTGCATCATTTCCTTAAGTCATCTGCTCCCTGACATGTTTTCTTCCTTAATAAACAACTTCTATCTGTTATTCCTGCCGATGATGTTCTGTTTCTGATGCCATATCCTATTGAGCGTGTCCCCGTGCTAATATCATCGAAAATATTGATATGCAAACACATTTCCTTTTCATCCCCATCCCCTCTTTTCCTCTGGGGACAGATGGCTTTCCACAAGCTCCTGAACACATCTTGGGAAGGCTGGTCCCTCTAGGGCAGAGGCGGGAGTGGGTGGGAGGGGCAGAGAGGTTATGCTTAGCGCAGATCCTCCTTTCAGTGGCAATATGAAAGCTGGAAGCGACTCAGTGGCGTATCTTGCTCAGTAGTTTCTTATTCCTGAAGAACCACAAGCAGAAAGTAAGGCCTCAGTGCTGGTGCTCTTGGAGTATGGGGAATGTGCAAATATTTAACTGTTGTGTATGCTGCACGCTGCAGATGTGCTCGTGCGCATTCTCCGTTTGTCTTCCTTTGTCATGTGTGTTTTTGCTTTTTTGAAAGTACAGTCTTTATTGTACCCTTCTCCAGCTTGTAGCAAGTTAGAATGCTTAGCATTTATGTTCATTCTTTATTGTATTTGCCATGTAAAATTTTTATTACCTTAGACAAGCTTATAAGCTGTTACTACATAACTTATCTTACTGTAACTCTTTTATTTCCCAACGTTGTAATTTGTTTGTGATGTATATTGTGAGATTGTATTCTATGTTAATTTAATCAGCACAATTCACTGACATGCTGGACTGACATGCTGGCTGCTGTTTCAAAGTGTAAAGTTTGTGTGGGCTGTTGGGACAACTGCAACTCTGTTGTCAAGGTACTGTGCTTTGGTTCCTATAGCAACACTGTGGGTGTGGCCCTTGAGACTCTAAGGGCACTTCATACACCCTCCAGCAAATTTTAAGTGCAGATTTTCTTTGTAGAAATTCTATGTATAATGCAGGTACCTACTTGGCCCATGGCTGGTAACTGTTTGGGCAATTAGAAAAAAAAAAACAAAAACCATAAAAACTAGTGTCTATTGCTGCTTTGAATATGTTTGAAAGTCTGAAAATGTAAATAGTTTATCAAAAAAAAAAAAATCTTGTACAGTCCAGTGTAAAGTTTTTAAATGACCTTAAGGGTCGCCATCACATCTTTCTCACACTCTCCTCTTGATAATAATAATAAAAAAAAGTTTGCTAAGGATTAAAGAAATGGGAAAAGTAAAAAAAAAAAAAAAAAAAAATCTCTTCAAATTCAAAGGAATGAAAAGGAATGAATCATTGTTCTTAGCTTTGTTGCATACACAAACTTCTTGGATTTTGTTGTGCAGTATTGATGTGACATAAAACTCAATATTGAATAATCTTTCAGTGGTACTTTTCAAAGTCTTCCCCTCCTCTGCCTCATAATTAAGGGAAAAGACAAAATTGAAAGACGCACTGTCTTTATCTATTTTGGTGTATGTTGGCACCTTAGCTACTTTTTTTTTTTTTCCTTTTTGCACAAGGTGCTTTCCTGATATGTTAAACATGCCATCTTTGGGTGATAATGTAAATGCCATGATGGGGCTCAGGCCCCTCAGGGGAGTGTCTATAAGAACTGCCTATTTATGCTCATTTACCTCAAGACTGTCCTCTCTACCCTAATCTAGTTGTCATCACTCCATCTTTTGTACTGCTGTTGACACTTACAAATTAAAGATAAATTTTGTTTTATGACCTCTGTGTATGGCCTTGTCTGTGCCCTGCAAACGGTTCCCACCGGGAAGTCCAGCAAGCCCTCAGCTTGCCCCCTGCTTGCTGCTGGATTCTCCAGAGCTCTCCTGCTCTCTGCCATTGCTTCTGCCTGGCCCAGGTGTAGGTCTCCAAACGCCTTCCACCCTCTTAGCCTGGATAGACTTGCCGGCTTTTTTCATTTTGGAGCTTCCATGGCCGCAGCAGGAAATGCTTGTGGATTTAGAAGGGAAGAACAAGACCCAAGGTGGCTGTTTGTCAAGAGAAGATGAGAGAGCACTGCCTATTATGCCCATCTTCTTCGTGACAGTGAAACAGTGTAGAAAAGCTCAGAGCATTGCTGGGTGTGAACAGATCTTAAGAGCCAGCCTCTCCTCCAATGCCAGCTTCTGCAGGCCTCGCAGCCAAGGGTGGGAAATGCTGGACTTAACAGCTTTTACTTCCACTGTGTCTGGGAGCAGTTGGCTGCGTCCTCAGTAGCTTCTGCCTCAGAAAAGAAGGCTTCCATCTATTTGTCCCACAAAACTCTGCTGCCGTGATAACTGCTTCTAAAAGGTTTCCAAAGCTACTTCATTGTGCTCCAGGGGAGTGCTGGAGCTGGGGTAGTGGGCTGCAGAGAGCAGACCCCTTACAGGAGGCCTGCTGAACTAGCCAGGCCAGGACTGTGGATTCTGGAGATTAGTAACCAACACCTGGAGAGTGAAATAAAAGTGTTCAAGAGAAAGTGGGGTAGCCCAGCAACGTCCTCTTTGAAAAAATGCCTTGTTAGGGAAAAGCCAAGGCAATTTCTTTGTCCTAGTCAAAGCTGCTGTAAGTTCTGAAAACCTATTGCTCTAGGACACTTTTTTTGTTTGTCCCTTGCGGTGTCCCCCAGACTAGAGTGCACTGGCTTTGGGATAGCTCACAGCAACCTCAAACTCCTGGGCTCAAGCCATCCTCTTGCCTCAGCCTCCAGAGTAGCTGGGAGTACAGGCACGGGCCACCACACCAGGGCATCTGGCTGAATTTTCCATTTCTCAGACATGGAATCTTGCTCCCGCCTAGGCTGATCTTGAACTCCTGAGTTCAAGCAATCCTCTTGCCTTGACCTCCCAGAGTGCTAGGATTACAGGCGGGAGCCACTCCACCTAGACCGCCTTGTGGGTT
Organism: Loris lydekkerianus; assembly: GCA_963574355.1. Taxonomy (NCBI): domain Eukaryota; kingdom Metazoa; phylum Chordata; class Mammalia; order Primates; family Lorisidae; genus Loris; species Loris lydekkerianus. The sequence goes on from CAUYPK010080679.1 coordinate 12,002, forward strand.
TTTTCAAAGCCCAGGGAAGCATAGGCACTGGAAAGAACATGTACTTTGGAGTGACACTATCCTGGCTGTGCCTTTTGCCAGTTGTGTGACGACCTCCAGATGACTCCCCTGACTCCTCCTCTGCTCCTCTGTAAAATGGAGTAACAATCGTTAACACTCAGTCTATGGGGGGTGGGGTGGGGGTTAAATGAAATGGAAGGTGTGAAACACGTAGCAGCAAGCTGCCCAGCAGGTTGCCCCCAGCACACATAGGCATCTGTCCTCTGACTACAGGGTGTCTGAGCCAGCAGAGGGCAGAGGCTGGTGTCAGCGTTAAGCAAAGTGGGGGATGTGCCCGAGGCCTTCACTCAGGACTTGGTCACATGTGGGATGTCCCCAGCTTTTCTCACTTCTAGCTTGTGCTCACCTCTGTCATTGGCCTACTTTCTAAACCACAGACCTGATCTGCCCGCCCTCTCTCATCCTCTCCTAAAATCTTCTGGCTTTCCATTACTGACAAGAAAGATAAAGTCCCCAATTCCTGTCCTGACAGCCGAGCCTCCATGGGCCTGTCAGTTTTGCACACCCTCAACTTCTCACTGCTTTTCTCATACCCCTGGCCTGTCCACCAACTTGGGCTTTTACTATTTCTTTAGCTAGAATAAAGCTGTCCCCTTCTCTGTTTGGGAAACTCTCACTCTCAAATGTCACTCAAAGATCATTACCTCCTGAGGCCTTCTCTAACCCCAGTTTCAAGCTCTCCCGCAGGTGGGGTTCCTGTGGCACTTTGAAAGGACCTTGTGATAATGTTTTCCACGTTGTAATGGTGTGTTTCTGTGTCTCTTTTCTGCTAGATGACGTGCTACTGAAACCAAGGACTGTGCCTTGGTCGCCCAGCCCACAGCATAGTGCCAGGCAACTAGTAAGTGCTCAACACTTGTTTGTGGAATGAACATGCAAGTGGTGGCAACTGGGCCTCCGCGCATGGTGGAGATGCCTGTGAGTATCAGAGCTGTAAATGGCGGAGATGAGGGAGACTTACAGCCACCTTGGTATTCATTATTTCATTTGGGGGAACATTTTTAGTTAAGACGTCTCTATTCATGTTGGGAGAGCCATTTCAAGTCAGTGTGACAAGGATAAGCACACTGAGAGTGTCTATGCGTTTAGGACGCCTCACGCTGCTGGATGCCAGAGGCTCTGAGCATAAAGCCTCTGCTTCTCCTAGACATTCTGGCTGGAGCATGGAGACAGACCAGAAGCTTTCCGTGACATCCCAGAGACCAAAGATTATTCTTCATTCTCAGAGACAGGGGGTTCTGGGAGGCCCAAACCCTGGGCCATCATCATGGAATGGGTGGGAAATTGGCTACCTCTACATGCTGGGGGAGGGGCAGTGACTCCATGAGGCTGCGTCACAAGTCCTGTTGAAGTAAAATCCTTAGTATCTTCTCCTTCCTGTTTGGCAAAAGAAGCACAGGGTCCGGGTGATGACTCTTCACCTTAACAGTGCTCTAGAGCCCTGCTTACTGAGCATCAGCATTACCTAGGACACATGAACGCCATCCTGGGAGGCAAGCAGCTAGTGTTGAGACTCCAGTAACTGTCCTCTACCTCCTCCCTGCCAAGAACATGTCATTGGATGGGTACAGTAAGCACCATTGTCCTTATTTGAATTGCGAAGACCCAGAGATAGGACACGACCTACCCAAAGTCTCACAAAGATTAAATGGCAATGCCAGAACATACACTTGTGCTTTCTCATTCTAAAAACAAAGTTGACTGTATTGCTTATGGATGTGGTGCTGTGTCCATGCTTAGAAAGTAAAATCTGCTACACTCTGATACCTGCTCCCAGCCCATTCTCACAGGGCCTGGCACATGTCACAGTGTTGATGTATCTACGCAAAATTCATCTGGATCCTCTAAGTTGAGAGAATGAAGCCCTAAGCTTTGGCCCATTTCTGCCAATACTAGCACATGGTTACCCTGGTTTAGAGATCCCTGGGGAGGCCAACTGTGGGCAGGAAGCTCACAGATGCAGTAGAGCGTCCTGGGACACTGGTGGGAGAGAAGAAATGTTACAAGCCAGATCCTGGCATCAAGTTTTGGATGTTTCTTTTCTTTTTAATTTCTCCTAGAAGCAGTCCAATTATTTCTGGAAATGTTCAAACTATTTAAACTCCAAGAGTGTCCAACCTTCCACCCTTTTTTCTTTTCTGCTGCACATTGGAAAAATAAGAGTTGACTGGGGTCACACAGGAAATACACAAAAACGAACAAAAGCGGATGAGCACAAAAAAGGTCCGTGCTTACTTTTCATGCTATCTGATGCCACAGATAAGCAAAACAGTCCTCAAATAATCTGCATGTGGCCCCTGGGCTGCAGGTGGGATACCACAGATGGAGTGAGTCACCCAGAGTATTTACAATAGAATTTGACTTATATTCATTTCTAAAGATGCCTGTCAAAGAAACTAATGTCACTAATCAGCAAAATAACAGTCTCCTCCCTTTGGCAATATGTTACTTATATGGATATTTCTGTCAACACTACTACCATGGCTACAATAAAAGATGTTTTAAAATGGTAATGGTCTGTATTAGGAGTTGTGAGTATTACACAAAAATAATTTAGCATTTTTGAGGCTCAGGAAATAATAGTTAAATGTTCTAACCATCCCTACTATGACTTAAACCCAAAAAGTTTGATTGAGAAAAACGTTGTCTACCTTAAAACAATCTAAATTTTCTGACTTTGGATAAACATTAATCAGCTGGTGGATATTATGATACATACCCAAATAAGGTCTATAGAAACAAGGACAATTGTTAGTACATTCTTCTCTTTGATTATTGTATTTCTATTTTGAAGTATTTTTACATGTTAATTTCAATAAAAACTCAGTATTTCTATTGGAAGTGTAATTGTATGAAAAGGATAAATGAACTGGGATCCTTACTGTGAATTGCCAAGTGTAGAATTTTGACATATTTTTGAAAGTGAAAGAAGTACTGATATTATAAATGAATAGCAAAGGTAGGTAGAAAAGTTAGCTCCAAAAAACAAGCAGGAATTATATGACCACGAAAGAATAATAAAGATTCTGATCCATGGATAAAGCAATTATTCTTCCATGATACAGCATTACACTGCCCTGTTCACACTTGAGTTAGAATATATTTAATTGCAAAAGATACTCTATATTTGGATAGAAACCCTTATGAAATCATGTAAAGACATGATTGACCATTTTAAAGAAAGTAATTCACTTAGAAAAGGCACTTGTCTGTGAATATTAAAAATAGCAACACCTGCTAAATATGTGGGTTCAAGCCCCTGGAGAAATGAGATATCAGTTCCTGAGCAGCCATTTCTCCTTAGGCCTGTGGGTGCAGCTTCCTTGTTTCCCCACCTACAGAGGTAACGGGGACGCTGTACGAATGCCAGGAAGGCAGGTAGTCAATGTGTTGGGGCATGTCAGCCAAGCATTCCTGTCCTGGACAGAGCTATGGAAAACATTAATGGTTTTGGACTTTAAACTGTGTCAGATAAGACATACCAAGGGATAAATACCGTGGCTATAAATACAGCCCAAGGAACTGGATCATTTTTCAGGCTGTTGAATTTCAAATGCCTGCCAAACAGAGTGTAGTATCTGAAACTCTCTCTTGTCACAACTCTGCTGCAAGGGGTAATGAAAATCCAATTAATTTAAACAAGGAAATCTAGAAAGTGAGGACCAAAAGTTAAATTGTTCAATCAAAACTTGGAATTGAAATTAATTTCATAAATTTCAATATGATGTTAGGAGGAATATAAGTTTCACCCTAAATTTCATTCAGTGCCACAATAACGATAGACTAGAGAAACACAGGGCGTGCTACAGAGGATTGAATGTTGATTAATTGCTCTACTGTGTCCTGGGGTTCAGACTGCTCAGATATGTGAATTGTATCCAGAGTGGCTATCTGGGAGATAGATAATTCATAAAGTTAAAGACACCTGGGAAACTCTTCTTCCAAACCAAACCAAACAAAACTCAACAAAACTCTAGTGAGTTTAAATGCTGGTTTGGTTTAGTTTTATTTAGATTAGATTTTATTGGTTATAAATGACTTAAACCCAATTTAAACAGCTTATGTAGCAAACAGGGATTTGGTGGCTAATATAACTGAAGGAGTGCAAGGGTAGCATGGCTTCAGGCCTGGCTGAGCACAGATGTTCAAACAGCGGTATGAGACTTGGTCTCCGTCGCACAACTCTGCTCTGATTGCCTTTGCTCCTAGGTAATCTCTTGCCATGAGATATTCCTCTGCAGCTCCAGATTTATATTCTCTCAACTTTAAATTCAACAGAAAGAGAACTTCTCTTTAGAAAGTTTCCTATAAGCACACCTAAATCGAGTTTCCTTGGCCTGGCTTAGATCACATGACCACTGCTAGACCAGTCACTGTGGTCCAGGAAATAATGGCCTGAATCCCATACACTGAGTGAAGGGGGGCTCTCAGAGGGAAATTAGTCACCCAGAAGGAGGAAAATGGGTACTGGGCAGCATAGCCCCCATATCCTGCATAGGGTTGGCTTTACATGTAAACCAGCTGGAAAGCCAGACTCTTACTACAGAAGGGATGCTGACCATAGCCCAGGCGACCATGTCGCAGAGTGCAGACTCCCATATTATTTCCAGCCGGAATCTGGCTCTGCGTGTTTAATCTTTAGTGAACTATAATCTTCACCTGTTGGTTCATGGCAATTATCACATGGAGTTGGCGTTCCTTGGTGCGTCTTATCCTCCCATTACAGAGCTGGCAGGGTCTTGTCCTCATTTCTTTGGCACCAGCAAAGGCCCGGCACAGAGCAGACACTCACTGAATCTCTGTTTAATGGAGGGATGGTTCTAGAGACTCTGCTGCTGTGACTAATAATAAACTTCACAGACTCAGGGGTCCTCAAACATTTTAAACACAGTAGACCTTGATTTTTCTTGCTTAAAAATGGTACCTTTCTAGATAGAGCCTGGGCCTGCTTCCGTGGCATTAGTAATTTCGGCTTTCTCTTCCTCCTCCTCCTCTGCCTTCCTTTCATTTTTCTTGCTTATAGTCTACACAACTGTTAATCCCAAGTGGCAGGATCCTCCTGTCTCACCCATCATCTTAACTCCTCAGGTGCCTTAGAAAAATCTCATTGCCACTTTAATTTTGGCTCCACCTATTGAGAAACCGCAGATTAAAGCAGTGGGTCTCAACTGTGGCTGCTTTTTGAAATTACTAGCATGCTAAAAATCCTTTAAACATTGCAGAGCTTTTAAATACTTGAAATATTCAAAGGTTCTGATGTAATTGATTTGGGATTTTTAGAAAAGTATCCTCTCAGGTGATTCAGATGGCGGTTAAAGTTGAGAACCATCGGGTTAGTGGTTAGCAGATCTGGGAGGGAAGGGGGAAATCTGGGGAAAGCATGTGAGAAAGGCAACAGTGTCGGGGGCAGAGTTAGGCAAACCAGCAATTCTGACTCCACACCTCAGCTGCTGTGTGTTGGACAACTAGTCATTTGACCTCTCTGAGCCTTATCGTCGCTATCTGTTAAATAGGAATAAGACTACCTCAGTGTTGTTCTGAGGATTACATGAGATGTTTTTGTTCATTCTAGAAAATTTATTGAAATACTTACTATGTGTCTAGCGCTGTTCAAAGAAGACAGGCCAAGGCACCTGATCTCACGGATGCAAAACCTGATTTCAGAGAGCGGGTAATGTCCTGAAAACAGGCAAGCAGAACGGTGGGGCGAGAGTGACTGGTATGAGGCCACTTTGAGAGGGTGGCCAGGGATTCTCTTTGAGGAAGTGACATTTGAACAACAGTCTGAATGATGAGAAAGATCTAGTCATACAAAGGGAATTCCAGGCCTCAGTAGTAGCAAATTTTAAAAATCTGGCAATGTCACTGGAGGGTAGGGATTCTTATTCCACAAACAGAAGAAGGACCAGAGTCCTTGGAGCATAAGGTGCTGGGAGAAGAGACTTGGGGGAACCGGATTTAGAGAATTCTTACAGACCAGGCGAAGGAGCTCCACCTCTGCCCCCTTGCCCCTAAATTATAGTGAAAACAGGTGTGATGATTTTAAGCAGGAGCATATTATAATCTCTTTACAGGGACTTTTAAAAAAAGACCACCCAAGGTGGCTCATACCTGTAATCCTAGCACTCTGGGAGGCCGAGGTAGGTGGATTACTTGAGCTCAGGAGTTTGAGATTGACCCGAGCAAGAGGAAGATCCCGCCTCTAAAACTAGCAAGGTGTTGTAGCCGTGGCTAAAGTTCCAGCTATTCAGGGGGCTGAGGCTTAAGCCCAAGAGTTTGAGGTTGCTGAGTTTGAGCTACGATGCCAGAGGACTCAAAGTGAGACTCTGTCACACATGCACACACACAATCATCTGGTTGCTGAAACGTAAGACTGTGTACTTTAAAAGTGTCATAGCTATGGTTAATATTTATCCATTCAGAGCACATTTCTTAAGCGTCCAGAATAGAATAGGGACTGGAAAAAAGAAAACAGCTAGTGTTATACATGTATTATTTAAAAATAATTACCACTTGGTTTTTACTTTTGTCAAAACTATTCATGAACATGATTTTAACAGTCAAATAGGTATGCAGAGCCTGTTGCAGAAAAGAGCAGTCCCTTACCCAACCCAGCTACCATTTCCATTTCTTCAGAAACACTTTCATTTCTTCTGATTTTTGAGATATTTACCACCAACCCCTCATGCACCCAATTATCTTTAAATAAATATCCTATAGAGTTGCTTCCTGTGGCAGGTTCAAACCCAGCCCTGGCCAAAAACTGCATTAAAAAAAAAAAAAAAAAAAAAAGAAAGAAAGAAAGAATTAATGTTGCGTTTCCTACTATATGCCCTCACTTCGTATACTTGTTTTGCAATCGTAGCTCCCAGCTGAGGCATATAGACTATTAAGGTTGTTTTCTCCTTCCTACGTAAGTTATTTTTCCTATAGTTCAGAATTTTATCTAGTTTCCTTCTTTTATGAAGTTGTCTATGTACTAATCACAAATTTAACCCTTCCGTTGGTGTAAATATGCTCTCAGTGTATTCACAAACACATTAGTCATTTCTCATTTTTTTCCTATTAAAAACCTATTTTCTGCTCCACTCTCCATATTTTGCTTGATAAACCTATTGTACAACTTTGGTCTTGGGATCTTCCTTCCCCACTACACGTCTCTTGTGTTAGATACCTTGTTTCCTACATCCCCGGGCTTTCTCTTTCTTTGTTTATTCTCTTGTTTGGTTGGAGCACATCCTGTGCTTCTTGAGAAAGGGTGCATGAAAGGTACATTTTTCTTTTCTGCATAAAATACGTTTATTTTACTTTCACACTTGGTTAGTAATTTGGTTCTATAGAATTCTAGGTTGGAAATTACATTACACTAAAATGTCATAAGTAATGCCTCATCGTCTTTTAGCTTTCAGTGTAGCTGTTAAAAAATCTGCTGCTGCTCTGATTCTTGTTCTTTGATTTGCAACATTGTGCAAATTCTCCTAAGCAACTATTCTTCCTCTCTCTCCGCCTTCCTCGCTCTTTCTGTCTTATAACTAGTACCTTCTGGTTGTCTTTAGGGTTTTAAAATTTCAGGATGATGTGTCTTGCTGTGGGTATTTACTCATTGTGCTAAGTATTCATAATATTCAGTGCTGAAAAATTATCTTGATTTATTTCTTTGACAATTTTTGCTCACAGTTTTCTCTATACCATTCTCAGAAATGCATAATATTCAGATGTTGAACCTCCTGGGTCTGGTTTTTTAATTTAATTTTCTCTGCTGTTTAAAAAATCTTTTTTCTCTATGTTTTGTTTCTCAACTTTATCTTCCAAATGTCAATTGAGTTATTAATTTCTGTATCCTATTTTTGATGTCCAAATGTTCTTTATTCTCTCAAAGTTTCCTCTCTACATAATAGCATACTGTTTTATTTTTGGAGGCTATAACTTTTCTTGTTCCTTTGAAATTATTAATTATAGTTAGAATTTATTTGCTTTTCCTTACGTAATCCTGAATTCCTCTTAGTTGCTTCATTTTTTTTATTCATTCATATGTCAGCAACTGGAAACTTGGGATAACTTAGGAAAAAAACAAAGATCCCACAACTTTGTGCAGCTTACATTTTGGTTTCTTTTTTTCTTGCCCTTTTTAGTATCAGGAACTTTCCTAATGGGTCTGATGTACCTTGGCTCTCTGTTTATTTTTAAGAGTAGGATACATAAAATTCAATGGGAAGTTGTATGTGTGAGAGAGGTACTTGTCATTTAAAAATCTTTATTGTAAGTGACATAGCTGGGCTGTTTCCATGGAGAACTTCTGATGTAAGCATCTGAAGTCTTCTGTAAGATTCACCTGGGAAAGATCTCCCAGTCCCTTGCCTGGTAGGTCTAAGCCTGGCTCCCTCTGGATATTGAGTAGGGAACTAGTCCCTGTGTTAACTTCCATCTATCTCCTCCATTTTTGGTGTCTGGGGTCCAGAGATTCTCTGTTTGCCCTTGGAGAGACTCTGTCTCTGGGCTTCTGCTCGAACAGGGCAAGGGCAGGCAGGGCCTTGTGTTGAGTTGGGGAGAGAACCTGTCTACTCTGTAAACAGACTTTCAATCAATTCCTTTGTTTTAGCCTCACCTTTACTTTTATTCCTGGGTTATTAGTGGCAATTTCTGAGCCTTTACACTCTGAAGTTGAGAGATTCTCCAGTGTAAGTCATTTGCTCTGGGACTACCTCCTACTGGCTAAAGCTTCTGCTTCCTTGGGCCTGCTAACCCAGTTAGATTTAACAGCCTGCTATGCCACCTAAAATTTTAGTGCTAAGGTCTTCTCTGCTGTTCTCTTTGTCCTCTGGGTTTGTGCATTAAAAAACACCCCTGTACTAGTATTTCAGTGATTCTTTAGGAGGAAGCAGAGCTAAAATATATATGTTCAATCTGACATTTTTAGCTATCCTCTGAAGACTTCGTAGATTTTTTAGAGGGCGAAGAACTTAATATTCCATCATACTTACCGTGGTCCAGATATACAAGTAGACATTTTTACCTACACTATTAAACTTAATCCCCACAACAAGGAACTTCTAAGAAATGGAAAAGGCTTAGAGAGATTTACTTCATCATGATTGATTTAATCCAACTTAAAAATAATTAAACTCTGTGCTTCAAACTGTACTAGAAGCAGAGGACGAATGCGTGAATGTTGACATCTGACATTAAGGATGAACCTGAACTTTGGTAGTCGTCCTAGACTCTTCCACTGTCCTTGACATATCCCACTGCTTTTATCTCCTCAGTATTTCTTAACTGTGCTGTCATCTGCTTCCTGGATAGCTCTGCCTTGGTTCAGGGGTTTGAACTCTTTTTCTGCAACTCTCAGTAATGTACAACCTGAACTTCCCGCCTCCTGACTCAAAGCCCATCACCCCATCTGCAGCCAAAGTAGTTTTTCTAAACTGTCAATCTGATCATACCACTCTTTTGCTTTCTTAAAACCTACATGTGGTGGACATTGTTCACCCGTGTCCCACACAGCTGCCTGGCAGTCATTTGCACACAGGGAAGCACCTAATTCCTCTCCACATCCTCGGCACTTAACTCAGCATCTAGCATCCTACTTAGCATCCGTAAATGTTTACTGAACTGAACTAAACATAGTAGTCCAAGCCATCATGAGTTTGCATTTCACCACTTAAACAGATTGGAATCCTGATGGATTGCAACCCAGATGTGAGTGATTCCAGGCCTCCAGATGGCTTCCTTGTTGAGCCCAGTGGTGGTGGCGGCTGATACCTTGCAGCCTTCCCCCTCCTCACTCTTGGGGGGACTTCAGTGAGGTCCTTCCCTTTTCCCTCCTGGCTTTCCTCTGCTCACAACCTGGGTCTTCTCCTTCTCTACTCCTAAAGACAAAGCACCTAGTGTTATATTTTGTCCAAATGCCAGAAGGGTGGGAAGGGAAGGAGCAACAGCCTCTTCCCCTTAGCCAAAGCAGGACACCCTCAACCCTGACCATCTGACCATCTTGGGGTAGCCTTGGAAGCCCAGCTCCATTTTATGCTTTGAGTCTTCTAGAGTTGTCCATGCATTTAACCTTCACCATGGGAGCAGTTGATTAGACTGTTGGGGGAGGGAGAGGGGGGAAGGGTAGAAAAAAGTTTATTTGGCTTTTGCATTACCCATGTAGTATTAGGTGGGAATTTCCAAGAAATTATGTGACAGTGACGTTATAACTTTCACACGATGGCTGGAAGCAACATTATAAAAATATTGCCTTACCCAACTCCATATGGACGTATGAAATTTCATTCCATTTTATACATGTAATTAAGTGGCCCACATAATGAAGTACTGTGTGTGCAGAGAGGGAGATACCTTCTGTAGCTAAAAGATAGCCAGGCAAGAACAGGACTAGTTTAAAGTGAGAGTAATCCAGCAAGAATGGCTGGAAATTATTGTATTTTATTTTGTAAGCAACTTAAACTTGTTATTTTTTCTCCCTTAAAGATAGTTTTCTGGTTGTTAGCAAGACAAATACATCGAATATCCTTCTGCTAAAATACTCTCCCCCTGTTTACTAGAGATGGTAGAAAAATTTCTGAACCTGGAATCAGAGCTTGGTTCAAACTTCAGATTGCTACTCACTAGCAGTGACCTAAGGTAAGCCAGTGCCACTCAGAGTGTGGCCCCTGAATCAATAGCAGCAGCTGGGAGCCTGATAGGAATTCAAGTCAAAGGGTGCCCTCTCAGACCTGCCGAATTGGAGTCTCTGAGGAGGCAGCCCTAAGAACTTGTGTTTTAACAAGCCCCCCAGGTGGTTCAGATGCTCACGAAAGAGCGGGAATCATTAAAATTAGCAGTCTTATTGTCTTTCCCTCTAAATGGACATTTTGTGGCAAAAACCAAAGCAAAACAAAACAGCCACCTTCCCCCGAAAAAAAAAATCGAAAACAAAAAAACCCCAAACAAACAAAAAACTCCAAGTGGCTTTAAAGAGGAGGAAATTAACAATTCCCATAACCAAAATCCAGAGGTAGTTCTACCTTCCAATGAAGCTTGGTCCAGCACCTCAAACAATGTCACCCATGACCCTTTTACTTTAAATTATCACTATCCTGGCATAATGAAGGCTCAAAAGAAATTTTAGTTGGACTTACAGGCCAGGTACAGTGACTCACATCTGTAATCCTAGCATTATGGGAGGCTAAGGTGGAAGGATTGCTTGAGATCAGGAATTTAAAACCAGCCTGGGTAACATAGCAAGCTCCCATCTCTACAAAAAAAAAAACAAAACCCAAAAAAACAAAACAAAACAAAAAACAGAAAAATGAGCCAGGTGTGGTGGTGGATGCCTATAGTCCCAGCTTCTTGGGAGGCTCAAGAGGATCACTTGAGCCCAGGCGTTTGAGGTTGCTGTGAGCTATGACCATGCACTGGTAACAGAGTGAGATCCTATCAATAAAAGAAAAGAAGAAAAAGAAAGTTGCAATTCTTAGAAATATAAATTTTAGAGCTACTATTCATATTATTTACATATGTGTTGAGCACCAAGACATACTATGCACTGTGTGGGTGTTGAGACATGATGTTATGCTAATCTATACTCCACAAATATCAACTTGCTTATGTTTCCCCAACCATTGTGCTACACCTTGCCTGTCTGCATTTGAATGAAATGTTCATTTTTTTCCGAACTGCTGTTTTTTTCTTGGACTGTCAAGGGAACTCCCATTTATCATTCAGAAACTACTTGAATGTGGGCTATATTTAAAGTGTTTCCCAGCTCCCCTGCCAATGACAGTCTCTTGTCTGTCATGCACTCTTTCCTCTGCCTGGTCTCTCCTATGTCATTATATGTTTGTATGACCTGCTTTCCACCCTTGACAGTGAGCTGCTGGAGGGCACATCATCATCTGAAAACCTCTAGCACCTGGCAGGGGACTTGGCACAAGGCAGATGGTCAACAAATCATATTGAACTGAACTGACCCTTCTCAGGACTGTGGGCACCTGTAGCAGGCTGCGCCCAAGCTTCCCACTGTGCAGGACACAGTGGTGGTTACCGGTTGTCATCCTGTACTCTGTGGAGTGCAGATTAGCCTAACGTCATGTCTCAACACTGGCCTAAGCAACTCACAAAAGAACAATTTGTTCCCTAGTAGGTTGAAGGGATTCTATGATTGTCTAGACCAGGGCAACACTGTCTAATACAACTTTCTGCAATAATGAAGATGATAAACAACAACAAATAAAAAACACCCGTGACGGTGGCCTCTAGCTGCATGTGCCTATTGAGCACTTGAAACATGACTAGTGAGACTGAGGAACTGAATTTTTATTCTATTTGATGTTACTTAATTTAAATTTAAATATCATATGAGTCTATGGCTACCATACTGGACATTGCAGACCTCAAGAAAGGCTCAGAGAACTCAGGTTGAAAAGGAAAGTGGAAAGGTCATTCAGGAAGGAGTGACATAAAAGCACATGTGGGAAACTCCACCTATCATCCTACTGGCTCCAGAGTGGGCTCAGGGCTTCCTTCCCCAGTTCTATCCGCTCATCCTTCAGACAGCCAGAGTTTCAGCATGAAGTGAGACAGAGCAGATGCCACCAGCTCTTTCAAAGCTGAATTCCATTAATCAATCCCGAAGATATTCTATGGGGCTGGATTGGAATATGATGAATTATGTCAGGAGATATATTTATTTCTAATCTTTCCTTTAAGAATATTTTTAAAGGAAAATTCAGTGGGGCCCATGAGTCAAACAGGTTCTGTAACATTTTTCCTGGATAGTGTTCCTCTTTTAGAGGCTCTGTGGGAACCTCAGAGGTGAATCCACAGAGGCAAATATTTCAGGAAGAGTCTGCGTGAGAGTGCTCAGTGAGGCATGAAGGTGACGCTCAGCCCTTGGGGTTGTGGGCAGGAAGCTATCTAGTCTGAGTCCTTCACGGAGATCCCCTAAAACAGGTGATAAAGAAAGCAAGGAGAGCACTTGGGGAAGACCTTTGCCACCAAGGCCTCCCAGCCACATGGACAAGCACAGAATGTCAGAATGTCCTCACCCTCTGTGAGGAGGACCAGACCTGTCTAGACTGGGGCTTCCCAGATAGGTTCACTTTTCAAAGGCCATGGGACTGAGCATGTAAACTGCTGAGGACTGAGCAGTCGTCCCGGATTGCTGTAGGGGACGGGACAGGGAACTGGCGGAGGCCAGGGAGGGAAGGATGGGACTGAAGGCAGGTAGAGCCTGGGGTCAGGGCTCTGGGAGCCAAGCAGAAGTGAGCCAGAGCTGAGGATGGGGGTGTGTGGGGAGGGGGTGAGGTGGTGATGGTGAGAGTCATGAGTAAGCCAGGAAAATGAATGTCCGTTCCAACAGTCCATTGACTATAACAGCAGCTTTTGTAGAAAAGAATAAAAATAAAAACAAATTAACAAGGAACGTACACACTGACTATAAGAAGTGTACAAATATTTGAAATGTGAAAAGTACATCTCCTAAAATCAAAGCTCTATGAGCTTTGTCTCTAGGAATGCTGTAATGATGCATAGTCTGGCTTAGATTTCTGGGTTGAAAAAGTTTACATCTGGGTTCAGCCAGAGAGGGTACCTGATTGATTAGAACTATCTGCCAACTGTATGAAAGGGGGCTGTTGTATATTTTCAATCTCTGACTAGAAATAATGGTTTTAGTAGATATTTATGGCTTGGCATGGGATATGAGACAAGGTAGATTACTTAACAATTGATAGACATTTCCTTAATGTGAAGGTGGGAGGAGGTTACCATTTACAAACACAATTGCCATACTTAGAGAAGAGATCTAAGGGATTGAAAAGCTGCTTTAACCCAAAGTAAGTAGATAGGATGAAGCAATAAAGATAAGAGTGGAAATCAATGAAATTGAAATGTATAAATAATAGAGAAAGATCAATGGAAACAAAAGCTGGTTCCTTGAAGAGATCAATAAAATTGATAATCCTCTAATGAGACTGAACAAGAAAAAAGAAGATAGTACAAAAGTTATAAATGTCAAGAATGAAAGAGGGAAAGGAGAATAAAGAAATACGAAAATCTCTTTGACTTTTTGGTCAATGAATTTTGAAACTTAGATGAAAAGGACGAATTTTTAAAAGACAAATTGCCAAACTAACAGAATAAGAACAGAAAAATATGGATGGTTCCATGTCTATTAAATAAGTTGACTTTGTAATTAAAAGCTTTCCCACAAAGAAAATTTCAAGTCCAGAGGTGTCATTGGTAAATTTTCTAAAATATTTAAGAAAAAATTAAACCCAAACTTACCCAGCTCATTTTAAGAGACCAGCATTATTACCATAATGCCAAAACCAGACAAAGCCACCACACAAAAAGAAAAACTACAGACAAATATCCTTCATGAATACAAACACAAAAATCTTTAATATCATCAAATCAAATTCAACAATACATAAAAAGAAAAAAACTCATTACCAAATGAGGCTCTATCTAGGAATGCAAGGTTGGTTTAATATTTTAAAAGCAATGAATATAATTTACCATTTAATAAAACAAATGTGAAGAACCATATGATTATCTCAGTAAATAAAAGACTTTTGAAAAAAGTCAACCCCATTCATGTTAAACACTCCTGCCAAACTAGGAAGCGAACTTCCTCAGCCTGATAAACCTATAGCTAATGGTAAACTATAGGGCTAAGATCATAAAGGAGGAACATTCTGAGAAATTGGTAGTTGACAAGACAGAGTCATCCAGGGACAGAGCTGAGGGACAATGTGCCTTCTGCAGTATAGTGAACTAGTTGTTTGTAAAAACCCTTTCCCCTGGTTGCAGGTGGTAAATGAATGAAAGGGGCAAGGCCAGTTAGAAGGCACAGAGATAGCCTGGTTGGGATGGAGGAGTTGGCTGTGCATTATGCCGACTTAGCTGCATGGAGGCGGTATGCAATATTAGTCTGGTCAAGAGTTTAGAGTTCCTATGAAAGAATCATAAAATCTTACATTCTGATACATATTATAGATTGTATAATATCATGCCCATGATTTACTTGACAGATTATGATACCTTTTTTATAGCAAAGAAAAAGAGGTGACATGACTTAGTCAAGGTCACATAGCTTGTAAGTAGATTTAAACCCAGTTCTGTCTAACTCTGAAGGTCATGTTGCCTCTTGGTGATTAGAAAAAGATTAGCTCTTGTCATTAAAAAAAAAAAAAATGCAATGCATTGATCTATCGTTTTCACTTGAAAACATGGAAAGCAGAGTATGCTTCTTAGGTTGCTCATTCATCAGTGACAGACTAATAGACATGGGACACTCTGATTTCCCTGGAGACTAGAGCTTTTTGCCCACTGACATTATTAGTTGCATAGCTAACAGCACTTGGTGTCTCAGTATGCTTATCTCTAGAATGGGAGTAACAGCTCTAGTTTTGCCCACTTGATATAATGCTAGGACAATACATACCATTTTAAAATGAAGAAATGTCTGAAATATCCCAGCTACTTGGGAGGCTGAGGCAAAAGAATCACTTAAGTCCAAGAGTTGGAGATTGCTGTGAGCTGTGACGTCACAGCACCCTACTGAGGGTGACATAGTGAGACTCTGTCTCAAAAAAAAAGAAAGAAAGAAAAAAAGGAAGGAAGGAAGGAAGGAAGGAAGGAAGGAAGGAAGGAAGGAAGGAAGGAAGGAAGAAAGAAAGAAAGAAAGAAAAGGAAATGTCTGAAATAAGGTGGAAGATCCTGCCACTTGCACTAGGCCACTCTCTTGGAAGGGAGGTGCTCCACTGGCTAAGGCTCTCCTGAAGGCCAAGGCCTGAGGGTCCTCAGTGCCAGCACGGATCTGCCCTGTCCCCAGTAGGTGCCCCACACATCTGTGATGCTGAGTGGGTTCCTAGTGCTCAAAGAGGTACCACTGGGACCTTGTCTTGCTGAATCCCTGAGGCTTTAAAGGACATGGTTTCTTTTAAGATTATCTATGGGAATAGCATCTTAATATTTTGCCAAGGCTTGCTTCTCTGACGATAGGACTGATTTCTCCTATTTATGGATTTTTTTGGAAACAACAAGAAAAATTACAACCATGTGTTGTCAGCCCAGGAGATTTATTATTATGTGAAATAATGTTTGTTATGACAAGAACAGTCTAACCACCAAAGGCAAATAAGGTCTCAGCTCCAGGCTTTCTGAGCTCTCCCCTTCTTTCTTTCAGCATCAGGTCACACGGTACTGCCCAGAGTGGGAAGCCCAGTCCCATGTCTCTGTTAGTGGATGAACATGGTGTTCCCAGTGGCTCTTCCCTAATCAATAATCTGATTGTGACACCACCCCAGCCCCATCCCAGACCTCTAGACACAGTTTTCCTGTGTGTTCAGAAACAGGAACCTTCCCTCAGTATCCCCATGGCTTTGCATGTGCTGTTTTCTCTAAATCAATCCCTCTTTCCAGAATCTTCATCTGGTTCATTATTATCTGTTCTTCAGACAGACTTAACCACACTTCCTCAGAAAAGCCTTCCTTGCCCTTCTCAACTCCTTTTACGCATTCTGCAGCGCCATGAATCTCTCCCCCGAAACCCTTTTCAAGGTTGTTTTACATTTGTTTTTGTGATTCTCCCATTAGTATCTGTCTACTCCCCATGAACGCTCTGGGGCCAGCGATGGTGTCCTCCTTCCTTTCTCCTTTCTACAAGGCATTGTTTTCCTCACTACACTTAGCTCAGGACAAGGCAATTGAATGAATTGATAGTCCCCAGTGTCAGCAACTTTAGCTAGGTTGTGTCAGAGGTATTCTTTCTGCAGACTACTCCCACATTAGTCAGCCCAAGTGTGTAATAGCAGGTGGGGGAGAAAGACCAGACTTAGCCATGGGCTGGACTTCAACAGAAGACAAATCTGAGATTGGCTGCCATTTTGCTAACATGAAGGGAAAAAGGTAATTAACTATGGTAGAATCCCACAGAATAGAATATTTCAGGGTAAAGGTTAAGCCAACTCTAGAATACCTGGGCATCACCATTTAAAAATACATATTCCCTGCTGGGTGCAGTGGCTCATGCCTTAATCCTAGCACTCTGGGAGGCCGAAGCAGGTGGATTACTTGAGTTTAGGAGTTTGAGACCAGACTGAGCAAGAGTGAGACCCTGTCTCTAAAAATAGGCAAGTGTTGTGGTGTGCACCTGTAGTCCTATCTACAAAGGAGGCTGAGGCAAGAGGATTGCTTGAGTCCAGGAGTTTGAGGTGGCTGTGAGCTTTGACCCTATAGCACTCAACCCCAGGGTGACTGAGAGACTCTGTCTCAAAAAAAAAAAAAAAAAAAAAGCATATTCCTAGGGCACTTCCCTGGGGAGTCTGGGTCTAAGTTTAGTTAATCTGACTTAGGTCAAAAAACTATGTTTATAAACTCTGTCAGGTTATTCCAAGGGAACATACTTTGAGAGACTCTGGCCTAAGGCAATAAGGCATGTTTTTCTTTGTTTTTGTGTTTTGATTGTTTTTTGTGACCCCATTACAGTATCTCTTTGAGAACCATTTCTCTGGTCACAAAGGACCCCTATTAGGAAAAAAGCCAGATGTAACAGAAAGGCATTTGCTGGCCTGTGTGTGTGCACACACGCGTGTGTGGGCAGGTTTGTGTATATGCATGAATGTACTGCATGTTTCAAACAGGAGCTGGGTTTGATTTATAAAAACACTACATTAGCACATTATCTTGATTATTGAGTTTTTTTGGCACCCCCTGAAATTTTGTGGGTGAAAATTTTCACCTGCTGCACTCTAGTTGAGTTCCTTAGGGAACGCACAGGTAAAGTATGTGGAAAGCACTCAGCACAGTGTGAAACGCAGGGCAGCCTCAGGAAAACGTTGCTCCTAAAGCAACCATGATTCACCATGATTTCAGCAGGGTAAGGAGCGCGCCGTGGAAGCTCCCGCACAGGAGCCCCAGCTCTGCCTTGGGAATTAAAAGATGATGTATTTGAGCTGGATTTTGAAAAAAGTAGTTTTCTAGGCAAAGAAGGGGAAAGGATCCTCCTCCTCCCCCCCAAAGGGAACCAGGATGGGTGGAAGGGACTGGTGAAAGATGAAGCCCTCAGTGGCCAAGTCTGACCCTGGAGGGGCTGGAAGGCACTAGTTATGAGCCTGGAGCTTTGTCCAGTAGATGAGGTCTTGGCCACAGGCATCTGAGCAATTGTTGACTGTCCTCTGCAGAGGGCAATGTGATAGCCTTGGTTTCCTGGACCATACAATGAAAATCATAACCTTAAGTGAGATGTTAAATGTGAAATTTGGAACCTGTCAGCACCATGCCTGTGCGTAATTATATAATAAGGTTCCCTATGATCATCCAGTCCCCTCACCTGATGTTGAGGTGGCCTCTGCATACAAGTTCACATCAGATGGGGCAGCCAATGATAACGTCCCTGAGAAAGGAACTTCACCCAGCTGGCAGTGGGAGGAGACGGCCACCCCACCTGGCAGAGCACTGAGAAATGCCAGTTCTTTCTTCCTTCTTGTCCCCAAGCGTCCTCCCCAGTCCTCTCCAGCACTGTGACTGTCTGCAGTCCCTGCTCCCCGGTACCCCTCCCCCAGGGCCTCCCTTACCATGCCCCTGTTGCAGCCCAGTGGCTAGACAGTGCAGTGGGGAGAGCAGGTGGGACCCGCTTCTTCAAAAGGGAGACACAGCAAGATGTGTCAGCTGGAGGTGAAGCTGGTCAGCTCTGGCATAGTGAGCCCTGAGAATGATGTGCTGACTGCCGCTGGCTGTGCACGGCCACCAGAGTGTGGCCCTGCCCCCGCGCTGTGCACAGCCACTGGAGTGTGGCCCTGCCCTCATGTAAGCCTTACTCCTGCTCACTCAGCCCTTTCCCACACTCATGTGTCACACACTCAGGGGCTGGCTGGTCTGCTCACTCATGTGGGCACCCAATAAACGTGCCACACTTGCTCAATGCCGCCTACACTCCTTTGCCACCCACACTCAGGGGTGGTCAAATACCATGACTGGGGAGCTGGAGGGATAAGGGCGAGAGAGAGGGTAGGGGAAGGAGAGGGCCTTTGTTTCTCAGGGAATGTCTGTCAAATATTTTGGTTGGAGCTACCTCGGTATTTGTCCTTCTTCCTGTTTAGATGACTCTCTGGGACTACTTCATTCATCCAAGTGTTTTTCTGCCCCTTTAGGCTTCTTCCCTGATTTGTCCACAGCACATCCTGTGTCACCATCAAGGCTGCAACTCAGCCGCATGTATCACATCTGAGAGTTCCCAAACCTTACCTGACTCTCACAGAGGATCTTTTACGATTCTCACCACGTGGACGAGGAAACTGAGTTTCGAATGGGTGAACTGCTCTGTACAAGCTCATAAAGAGAATATCTGCAGTTTGCCTGCCTGGCCCCCCGTTATCCTTTCTTGTGGTTATAGCCCTCTATTTTCCTTAGGGACTTGCTCTGTCATTTCCTGGCTGCCAGGTCTCAGCTTTCTCATCTGTGAAATGGGAGTGATTACAACGGCATCCAGGACCAGATCGTGGGAAACCTGGAAAATTGATACTTCTGTGTTTCAAGGGTGCATGCTTTAAGTATTTGTTCTGTGTTCATTTAGTTTAAAATGCAGGCAGTCTAAGATTGAGGCTAAGGTTTCCACTAGGAAGGAGACTCGGCCCTGGTGGTACTCTGAGGGGCTGTGGCGCCCAGGGCCCACTGGTATGACTCAGGGAGGTTTCGGAGGTCACGGGAGGCCTCTTCCTTCTGTTTGAGGGCCCTTGAGTAGCAGAAGAATCCATTTATATTTCTTCCTTTGTTGGAAAACCTAAATTAGCATCACATTTCTGGCTTATTCTGGTGAAATGTTAGTGCCCCTTAAATAATGGGGTCCTGCGCCATGGCCTGGCTGAGCTCCCCTGAGTTCTGTTAGCTGTGAGAATTAGATAAGAAACTGCATTGAGAGCGGCACCTGTGGCTCAAAGGAGTAGGGCACCGGCCCCATATACCAGAGGTGGTGTGTTCAAACCCAGTCCCAGCCACACACACACACACACACACACACACACACACACAAAAAAAAAAAAAAGAAAAGAAAAGAAACTGCATAGAAGATGCTGGACACATAGTAAGTACTTTTTTTTTTTTTATTATAGATAAAAATATATACCATAGATGTGGCCCAACCCATGGTACTTGAGCCCTGAGTTTAATCCCCCACCTCAGGGCAGATGTGGTCTGGGGCCCAGCACAGCCAGGCTGGCCTTGCCTCCCAGTGCAAGGGCACCTCTGTTCACAGACACTGAACCCCCAGGGCCTACAATGATCCTGCCTCCTGCCCAAAGGGGATGGTCTGGCTGCCGAGTTCCCCGAAAATTGGTTCCGCATGTTGCGGACATCAGCGAGCGTTTGTTCAGCACACAGCCGTGAGGGCCCTCCAGGGAGGCTGAAACCCACACCACCCCAACATCCACCCCCAGCCGCAGGCTGCCAAGCCGCTACCCAGAGCCAGCCCCGCGGCCAAGCAGTGGAGAGAGGGGTCTGCAAGCAGGGGGTCGGCCCCTCCCTCCCGCAGAGCCCCCCAGGCAGCAGCCCTGCCGCCACCTGGTGGCTGCCTGGAGAACTGCACACGCATGGCAGCCCCTCTATTGCCCTGGCTAGTCCACCCAGGGGCTAGCTGGAGGGCTGAATCCACCAAAGATGGTCCTTCTCCCATTTCAGGAACTCCCAGGGCAGGAAAATGCGGTTCCCAAGACTGCGCTATTTTTAAACAACAGCATCCGCCATGCACATGCTCTGTTTATGGCTGATGTTCTGAGCCAGTGAGAGGAGCTGTGCATTTAACCAAAGGCAGATGCCAAGATGGGAATAATTAGGGTGGGCTGGGCCTGTCTATTCCCAGGCCTGGTGGCTGAGCAGGCCACCCTGAGGCTGAGGTTTCCACTAGCCCAGGGAGACTCTGGGCCCTGGCTGGTCTCTGAGTGGCTGCGGCCTTGGGGCCTCTCTGGACTGACTCAGGGAGGTTGAAGAGGGAGAGGGGAGGCCTTATACTGTACCTCTTTTTTGATGCCTTCATTGTTACCAACAGCCTTTGCCAAGAAATAGTGCCTTACAGTCTATAAAGGGTAGGCATTATTTTTCCCATCTTGCTAATGAGGAAGCTGTGACTCGGAGCTTTAAGAGTCTCATTCCAGGTCATCCAGCTACTGAGGTCTTCAAAACTTTTGGAGACTTTTTCCCAACATGGGAATTTGACAGATATCTCACCTTCCATGGCTTCTGGTCATTTTCAGGACAAAATCCCTTCAGGAGCTGTTCAACTTGTCCAAGGAAAGCAGGAGCCTACCTTTACAGTGGTCATCCTCCTCCGCCCTGCCCCTCTCCTTTGCTCTTTAGACATCCCAGACTTGTGCCAGTCCCATGTCACCTCCTCTAAGAACTTTTCCACGAGTTCCCACTCAGAGTTCTCTTTATTTTTGGTACCACCTGAATGGACCCTGATTGCAACAATCCTTATCATCTGAGTCCAGGTCTCATGACCCCTTGACTAAGGTCATCTTTGTCCTGCTTTCTCTACCCTGTAGCCTGTGGCCTGATTCAGAGGAACTTTGTTATTGTTGAATGAGTATGTGAGCACCTCCCAGCTGCTTAGCCCTGTGCTAGGTGGAGCAGGTTTAAGAGAAGGGGAAGGCTCTGCATGATTTTTTGGGGACTCTAAAGTCTCCTTTGAGTGAAAATTATCTAAAATAAGGCAGGCCATGTGAGTGACCTTCCAGCTAGGCCTGTGGGATCAGGAGAGGCTTGGCAGGGGGCCTCCCAGAGGAGGATTTCCACTTTCCACTGTGGTGATGAGGGAGAACAGATTGAGCCTTGAGAAATGAGCACCACTGCAGCTGCAGCAAGGTGCCAGCGGGCTCCCTGCCAGGAAGGGCCAGCAGAGGTAACCCCAACCCTAACGCGACCTGTCTTCATGTGGGCTTCTAAGTCAGACCTGCTCCAGACAGGCTGCGTATCAGAGGCCTCAATCTCCAGCCTATCCTGGAAGGTGGGAGCCCAGGGCACGTGAGGTGTGGGCTAGGGATACTGGGAGCTTTCCTACCCCACTCTCTGTCTTGACCACTGATGGCTGCCTTGGTTTCCCTGATTAGCCCTTTGGTTCTCTCAGGATTCAGAATCTGGCCTGAACCAGCAGTCACCTGGCATAGTCTCAAGATTGAGTCATGCTCTGGTTATCCTCCTGTCTCTCCAGTGTGCCTGAGTCTGACCTTGAATGCCCAACTTGCTGCCCTTCAACCTAATCCGAAGAGCTCCCAAAGCCTCTGCCCTCAGCCATCTGGGCCATGGCTCAGGACTAGGTCAGCTTCTATCTCCTTGACTGACCTGGGCCTAGTTTATTCCCCCTTTTTCTAATCATCTGGGTCTGGTCCCCCAGCATGTTTGTACCTTGGAGTAGGGGCCAGATTTTGGGAGCCTGGAACACTAAACCAAAGATTGTGGATATTATGTAGTGGCCTGTTATACTGTCCTTGTGGGCTGTTGTGGCACACTGTTACTGGGCAAGGAGCAGCTGGAGGTCCATGCAGAAACCTCAGGGTGAATGAGGAGGAGGAACAGAAGGCCTGAGCAGAAGAGTAGGCATGTTCTGAAGGGTACAGCCCACCACAGTCAAGTGTAAGACACAGGGGACCCAAGGGAACATCAGTCCCATGCCCTTTGCTGTACAGGTGGCAACACCCTGGACCAGAGAGGGGAGACAACTGCTGTTGTGACATAATACCCTGTTTGTGTGCAGCCTTGGTTAAATGTTGGGAGGAGTGTCTCTGGAGCACCTTCATTCCTGTCCTGTAGGCAGCATGGTTTGGAGGCTAAGGCAGTTGTATTGAGGCATTAAATTATGGATTGTTCTTGGTTTCTGTCCCAGCATCCCTGTTCACTAGCTGTGTGATCCTGGGCAGGTCACTTAGCCTCTCTGAGCCAAAGCCTTTTTACCTTTTCAGATGGAAGCAAGCTACCTTCTCACAGGGATGTTATCAGTATTTAATGAGACAACAGCTGTCAGAATGCCCAGCACAGCACTTGGCACCTAGCAGCACCTCTCTGAACCAGAGATCATTAGAAAGAGTCAATAGCTTGGTGAATGGATCAGAGAGGAAGGGGCCCAGAGGAGGGGCGTGAGGCAGGCAGATTGTCCAGTGAGCCCCGAGTCACCTCTCAGTCAATAGGTTGAGAAAACCAATGGAGTTGGCAGCAGGCCAGGCTGCAGGACAAAGAATTCACCCTCCACCATCTATTGTGGCCTCCAGAACTGCTCCTCCCCCCATCCCAGCTGTGCCAGGAAAAGCTCCAAGGCCTTTGAACTGCTCAGACCCTGGACTCCTTGCTGGGCTACGGCTGGAGAGGCAAATATTTGGGCAGCCAGTCGCCTTGTGTGGGGTTTTCTGTCTTCCCTGCTAGGACAGCCTGTGCCAGGGGGTGCCCAGCTGGGAGGGGGCCCAAGCCACGCGTAGGCGGTGGGTGGCCACGGAGCCTGCAGCTCCCAGGCGCCGCCGGCGGAAGCCCCGGGCCCAGGACGGAAAATGCCACTTGAGGCCACACAATCCATCCTGTTGCAATCCCTGGCGCTGGCATCACCAGGGCCTGTCCGAAAACTGTGTCGTGCAGGATACTTCTGTGTCTGCCGCAGGAGCAGGGGGAGCCGCGAGGGCTGCAGAGACCCATAAAAACAGCCGAAAACGTTTCATTTGCTTTCTTACTTTTGTGTTGCAGACGGCTTGGCTGCTCGTGCCAGCTGGGAGCTGGGGCCCAGCGAGAGCGCAGAGTTATGGGGCAGCGCTAAGTGCTGTGTTTGTATGAAACTGCCAAAATGTTAGTACAAAGTGGTAGGTGTTTGTGCTGCAGATAATAACTGATGGGCTCCCGGGTGGGGAGGCGGACGCCTGGTTATTACGGCCGCAGCCCTTCTGAGAGCTGCTGCAGCCGCCTCGAGAGCAGAGGCAATATTTCCCTGAGCACACAGGCCCGGCCTGACAGCTAATGGGCACGCCTGGGCCTCATGAATCAGCCCCCAGAGGGTGGAGGCCTCTGGTGTTTGTCTGATTCTTGGGGTTTGTCCTTACTGGCCAAAAAAGCTCATCCCTCAGAGTGTTCCAGAACCCACTGTGCCAGGGAAGGACCAGAGGCCTGTTTGCAATGCCAGGTGGCTGTATGTCCTGCTTTTGGGAATTTGAGCAAGCTGTCATCTAAGGGACACGGAGGCATGGGCAAAGCGGAGGAGACGGGGCTGGGGATAGGAAAGGTTGGCGTGATTGTAACCAGGAGAGGATGGTGGTCCCAGGCTGAGAGTCTGGGGGTTCTCTGGAAGGGAGTGAGAAGGTGGACCTGACTTATAATGTCTGGGCGACAAGGAAACTGTGTCTCTCTGCTGTGCCACTTCTCAGTTTCTCTAGGAGGGGATCAGACAACCCACAATTGCTGGAAGGTTCTCAGGCACTGAGCAGTCTCACCCCACCATCATTGGTATGTGTGTTTGTGTGCACATGAGACTCCCTGCAGCCTATCCCTGGGGGGCTGGGGGGAGGGGATCAAGGAATTTGTACAATCTGCTAGACATTGATCAACTGAGTCATCATTCATTAAACCCACAGGGTGCCTGTTTGTATAATCTGTTAGGCTTTGATTGATTGATGGGTCCGTTCATTAAATTTTACTGGGTTCCCACACCTTGCCATGTTATCATCTGGATGCTAAAGATAAAGCAGTGAATAAAACCAGAACTTAAGATCTCTGTCCTCGTTGAGGCTGTATCCAAGTGCAGAGAGATAGACAAGACACGAACTAATGTGTGGACATGTAATAAACACATCAGATGAAAAAGCGGGGTAGAGAAAGTAGAAGAGAGGGAACTGGGGGAGTGCCGGGGTCAGAACAGGGAACAAAACAGCCAAGTTCCCTGCAACTTGCTATTTGCAGTGGCGATGGGAAGCGCAGGAAGGCAGCATTTGTCCCACGCACGTCATTGCTGAGTGCTGTCACAGGAAGACCTTGGGCACTTTACATGTTATGTCAGTATCACAGTATGCAGCTAAGTGGGAGGGTGGAGGGTCTTTCTGAGGCTTTGGGGACAGAGGAGGGGACCAGGGCGTTGAGGCTCTGGGAGGCTGCCAGTGCAAGGGGCCGGCTGGGATTTGCACCTAGGGCTCCTAACTCAAAGCCCGTGCTCTCCATCCCTTGCTTCTGGTGTATGCTGGTTAAACTCCCCAGCTTTAGGGTCAGAGAGATGTAGCTTGGAACCCTGCCACCCCCCTGTTACCAGTTGTATGATGTGCAGCAAGTTAATTTACCTCTTTTAGCTTTAGTTTCTCCATTCCCAGTAGGGTTATGAATAATAAGTAAGAAATTTCTCTCTATAATGTATACAAAGCCCTTACATGATGCCTGGTGCAAGGGGACCCCCAATAACTAGCTAAGCTAATATTGGCATTCTGATTTTCTTATATGTACAAGGACACTGGTCAGCTAGGTGTGATCACCCTGCTCCCTCAGTGCCAAAGGCTGCGTTTGGCCCTTGTCACTGAGCAGTCAGTCTTTAGCAGGACTCTGCAGCTGTCCTGAGGGCCCCTGGAGCTCCTGGCCACATCTGCCTGGATATATACCTTGCCAGTATGAAGCCTGCAAAGCTCTATGATGGTATAGCCTTCACCCAGGGCAAGCTGCCCCTAGCTCTGAGCTTGTGCCCTGCTCCTAATCACTGCCTTTTATAAACAAGGAAGGGTATGGGGGCAAAGACTAGCAAACTGTCCAGATATTTATTTCTGCCCCAAGAAGGGAAAGGGAGGGGGACTGAAGACAGAGCTTTCCAAGGGCTGGGGGAGTTCTGCTGGGGGGATGTGCCTATAGCCACTGGGGGCCCCCCTCCCTGCTGCTGTAGGCTGGGCTGACCCTGCCCATTAGCAGCTAGTGTGGGCATCTCATCTGAGAGCAGAGAGGAGGGTACTCCTGAGTGTACCCCTGAGTTGACCCGTAAGAGACTGGTGCTTATTTGCTGAGTTTTCTGACCTAGTGACTCTAAAACAGAGACTTCAGTAAGTCATGACAAATCCAAAATACAAGCCAGAATAGAACACTATTAGAAAGTCCATTTTCAGCCCAAGAAATTCCTCCACTCTCCTTAAGTGTGGAAGCAATGGGATCGTGTGAAGAGGTTGAAAATTGTCCCCCAATATCTGGCCCCCCTTTTAGTAACAATTAGTAACAATTTTAATGGATGCGTGTCTGCTAAGCAAGGACTTTATTTCCCAGCCTCCACTTAAGTGGGTATGATCACACAACTAAATTCTACCCAACAGGTCTGGGTGAAAGGCATGTGAACAATTTCTGGATTATGCCGTTAGGGGACAGAGTGAGCCCTTTCTCGTCCAGCCTGCTTCCTGAAACACAGAGGTGGTGTCAGCCATTTGGACCATAGGGTGAGGGCAAGCCCCAAAGGATGGCAGAGCCACAGAAGGAAGAGTCCTGGGCCAGCAGCAGCACGAGCCTGGCATCAAGTCTGGACCGCTTGTTACAGGAGAGAGAAATGCTATTCTGCCTTGTTTAAGCTGCTGTTATTTTGAGCCTCTATCCTGCTTATCACAGGACTTGAGGGTCTCTCTGTCTTCTCCAAAGAGCCAGTGCTCAGGAGGGTCTGCTGAGTCAGAGCACAGAATTGATAATAATACCAGCAGCAGGAAGCATCCTCTTCCCTTTCCCCCAAGACATCCCTCCATCCCTACCGTCTCATGGATGCATTACAGACCAGGCTCAGGCAAAGGCAGAAGTTGGGGCGTGCTATACTTCATTCATTATACTTCATTTCCTCTTCCCCCTGCCGCAGGGCTTCCCGTCCATCTGCAAGTATGTGAAGTGTGGGGTGTGTGTGTGTGTATGTGTGCTCACGCGCTGCAGGGAGGGGAGGGCAGGAGAGGGCTTCACACCTGCTGAAGCCCTTTTCCTTCTGGGCTTCCTCAGAACAAGGATGCCCCTGGGCCCCAGAGATACCTTTAGAAACATGAAATTTTCCAGCTGGGAGCGTGTGGTACAGTGCTACAGGAAACATTGGGGGGACCCAACATTGGCTGAGATCTCTAGGGAAGGGTAGAAGGACACCAGATCCACGAGGCTGATTCTGGCTTCTTCATCTGCAGGAGGTGGATTACCAGGAGAATGAAAGGAATACTGCAGTCAGGGTGCTCTGTAAAATGTTAAATGCTGTCCAAATGCTCATGACGTTGGTTAATGAGAATAGAAAATCAAGGGCTTGCCTGGTTTGTGCTGGACTAAAAAAGAAAAAAAAAAAAAGAAAAAGAAAAATGAGAATAATTGATGTGTAACTATAAAAGGTACCGTCCCCTTCAAGCAGACTGCCTGCTTTACCTGCCTGGGCAGTGTCCAAGGAGGATAAGGTGAAAGAAAGGTGGGAACTTGAGGCCTTCAGCTTCCTATGTGGCCTTAAATGAATCATTTAGAATTTCACTGATAAGAATCAACTGAAATAGTAGATTCATGCTGAGGTGATTATTTATTTATTTTGAGACAGAGTCTCGTTTTTTCACCCCCAGTAGAGTGCTGTAGCATCATAGCTCACAGCAACCTCAGACTCCTGGCCTCAAGCAATTCTCTTGCCTCAGCCTCCTGAGTAGCTGGGTCTACAGGTGCCCGCCACAGCACATGGCTGCTTTTAGAGATGAGGTCTCACTCTGTCTCAAGCTGATCTTGAACTTGTGAGCTCAGGAGATCGGCCCACTTGGACTCCCAGAGTGCTGGGATTATAGGCATGAGCCACCACTCCTGGCCCTGAGGTGATAATTGTAAAAAATCTTAACTGTGTTTATATATTTTCTAAATTGTTGGAATAAGATTTTTCTAATTCCTGCTTAGTATTTTTGTATCTCTTTCATGAGTGAAATTGGCCAGCAATTTTCTGGGTTTTTTGTTTGTTTGTTTGTTTTTTCCCTACCGTTCTTCTGTGGTTTTGGTAAGAATATTATTCTTCACAGAGGGGTTAAGGAGTGTGGCAAATTGATGGTTGATCCTCCTGCTCTGATATCTACAGTTTCCTAGACATGATCAGGGAGCCAGAGACGACATGTTTCAGTTTCCATTGAGCTAAATGTGGCCCATCCATGTGGTTAAATTAACACCAATGAAATGCAAGTTTAAAATAAAATTGCTTGCTCTAGACTCTTTCTTTTTCCTCTGCAAGCTGTCAGACAAATGTGTCCATGGCCAACCTTTAACTATGCACATGAGGACAATGTCCTAAAGAATGATCAAGCAGTGAATGAAAGAGGAGGATTTTCCTGAATAACTTTGTAAGGCAAACCTACCTAGCCAGCTTCTGGTGTGTGTGGGGGTGGGGTGGGGTGGGTGGTGGGGGGTGGGGAAGTGATGGTGGTTTGGGTTATGTTTCTGTCAACTGACTTACATCTTTAATTGCCTGCAATAGTCAAGAACATGGTTGAAATTAGTTAAGAACTACTTTACAGCCTAATATGTGATCTATCTTTGTAAATGTTCCATATGTACTTAAAAAGATGTGCATCAGGCAGCTATGGGGTATAGTATACTAGTTGATTAAGTTGTTCAATTTTCCATATCCTTTCTAAACTTTTTTCTGCTTAGTCTATCAATATGTAGAGAGATGTGTTGAAATTTCCCACTATAAAGTTAATTTTTTTTTTTTTTTTTTAGACAGTCTCAGTCTGTTGCCCATGCTAGAGTGCTGTGGTGTATTATCACTGATAGCAACCTCAAACTCTTGGGCTCAAGTGATCCTCTTGCCTGAGTCTCTCAAGCAACTTGAACTATAGGTGCCTGCCACAATGCTTGGATAGTTTTTCTATTTTTGGTAGAGAGTAGTTCCACTCTCACTCAGGCTGGTCTCGAACTCGTGAGCTCAAACGATCCACCCACCTTGGCCTCCCAGAGTGCTAAGATTATAGGTGTGAGCCACCATGCCTGGCCAATAAAGTTAAGTTTTCATTTTCTCTCTTTTCTGGAAAGTTCAAAGCTATTTTATAAGTTTCATATAAGTTACTAACCTTTATAATTTCCTAAAGATCAACCCTGTTATTGTAATGACCCCAATTTTTTTTTTTTTTGTTTGTTTGTTTGAAGTACATTTTTGTATCAATATACTTACCCTAGATTTATTTGGTTAAGCTTGATTTAATGTATTTTTTCTACCCTTTTACTTTCAACCTTTTTATATTCTTATGTTTTAGATATGTCGTATATGTTTCTTACAGATCATATAGTTAAGTTTTTAGTCCAATCTGTTAAGCTCTGTATTTTGTTGACTTTGGTCCTTTTATATTGGTTGTAATTATTGATACATTTCTTTCTTAATCATACTCTGGACTTTTCTCTTTGCATCACCTTTTCTGTAGGTACTTTCTCCTGCTTTGTTACACTTGTTTTTTATGGCCATTATTGGTTTAACTTAAACACTTTTTTTTTTCATTTCTACATTTTTGTAAGTTATACAAGTATATGTTTAGCTTTATTCTTTTAGTTAGTGTGCTTTCTTTTTACTTTGTAGACTTAATAACATTAAATGCTATGTAACATGTCTTCTCCATGGTGCAAGAAGCAACATAAGAATGTTGAAATGTTTTCATTACAGTCGCTTTTTTCTTGACTTACATGGTGTTGTCATTGGGTATTTTAGGTATGTCCTTTTTAACCTCACATAAAATCATGTGTCTCTTAATGATGGGGTTATATTCTGAAAATTCATCATTAGGTGATTTTGTCACATGCAAACATCAGAGTGCACTTGATCCCAGAGGGAAAAGCCCACTCCACACCTAGGCTACATGGTGTAGCCTGTGCTCCTAAGGCTACAAACCTATACAGCATGTTGTTGTACTAAATACTACAGGCAGTTAGAGCACGTGGCAAGTATTTGCATATCTAAACATGAAAGAGGTAGAGTAAAAATATGGTATTATAATCTTATGGGACTACTGTTGTATATGTGGCTTGTCATTTACCAGACTTCCTTGTGCAGTGCAAAAGTATATTGTATATTCTTATATTACTGTCATGGTTGTATATTTTGTAGAGAGACAATGTCTAGTTTATGTTTACCAATTTCTTACTTTTTATTGTATCACAGTATTATTGGTGCAGATTTATCTGTTTAGACTTGCTTGATATATTTGTGTTTCTGCATCTGTAGGTTCGTAACTTTTCATCTGGAAGAAGGGTAAAAATCTTTTGTGCTATTACTACTTTGATTACTGGTTCTCTTTCATACCTTTGCCAACTGCCCCTTCTCAGTTTATCTTCCATATCACTTACCCTCTCATATTTTCCAGCTCTGTAGTGTGAACGTTCTCATTAATTTCTTTGGCTCTGTCTTTCAGATCACTTTTTCTCTGTTCAGTTGAGTCTGATCTATTGTTTAGCCCATCCTTTGAATTTTAAATTTTCACACTTTTTAATTTCTAAAAGCTCTGTGTTGCTCATTTTCTTTTCTGCCTGGCTATTTTTGATAGCTTCTTTGACCCTGTATCTTTCAGCTCCATATTTTAGTTATTTCTTTATTTAATAGGGGATTATATTTATAATCTGTTTGTCATCCCATAATTCCAAGCTTTTGGAGGTCCGAATCTGTTCCATATGTGTGGATTCCAGAACCGGAGCCACGCCCTCTAATCAGCCGCAGGTCACATTGGCACAGTGGCGGAAGATCTCTGTGTGTACCTCAGCGTCTTCATCCGAAAGTTGGACACAAACTAGCACTTCCTCAAAGCACTGCAGTGAAAGTTAAAAGAATTTACACATGCCAGTTATGCAGGGCCTGTTCTGCAATGGGAGGTGCTCAGTGTGAGCCATTTGTCACTGGCCCAGCCTGAGCACACAGTGCTGGGCAGGGGTCATGACTGAACAACCCAAGTCTGTCCTTTTGGGGACAGTTGGGTTTAGCTTGGAGAGGGAACCACATCCCTGTCAGGGATTTCCAGGTTGTATGCGACTGAAGCCCAGCTGGTCTAGCTGTGGCGCAGGAGTGCGTCCCGGGAAGGACTGCTGGGCTTGTAGTCACGCTCTCATCTTTCAGTTTCACATTTCTGCATCCTCTTCTCTCTGTAGGAGTATCTGCTTCCCATATCTGGGTCTTGCATGTGGCTCTGGTGCGAGCTCTAGCATAATCTGACCCTGTAGCCAAAGGCCAGTGTGCTAAGTCCAGGGAGGCCTTCTGATGGGCCCTGCTTGCTCAGGATCTGTAGCTTATGGACCAGGGAGCTGATGTCAGGGAAAGGAGGGTGGTTTAACCTGGCACTCAAATGGTGCAGGGAGATGGTGAGGGAAGCCTCTCAGTGTAGGGTGGAGTCAGAGAGGCCCCTGTAGGTGCCCCTCATTGACAGAGGGATAGCATGAGAGGCACAGGGCGAGGGCCTCACCCTGGAAGAGGACCATGGAGGAAAAAGCCCCATCTTGACTCTGCTTCCCAGGGCAACCTGCAAGAGCCAGGAGCTGAGAAGCAGGCTGGGGTAGACCCAGGTCAGAGAGGAAAACCTCCAGGCCCTGTGTTCAGCAGGGCTCATCATGGTTCCGCTGGAGCCCACGGGCCCCCACCTCCCTTGGAGGGACAACTGCCCAATGTGTGTGAGGAGCCATGGGGGCAGTTCCATGACTCCCAATGCTGGCGGTGGCCAGAGGCTGTGCTACTCCAGATGTGTCATTGGTACCCCACGGAGCTGCTGGCTTCAGAGCTGCTGAAGATGCTGACAGGGTCAGCCCTGGCTTAAGGCCCCCATCCGTGAGCACCTGCACTTCTCCAGATACACCTCCTGCTTGTTGGAGGCTGCCTGGGCAGGCCATGCACTGGCTGCATTTAGACACTGTGGTGTGGTGTTTTTGACAGTGGTGGTGATCATTCCATCATCCAGGCGAGCAGCCAGAGAGCCAGATGGGGAAGAGGCTGCCTAAGGTCACAGAGCTTGTAAGGGGCAGAGCTGCCCTTTGGAGAATCTCATAATCATAGGGTCTATATTCCGTTCGCACTGTGCCTCTGAAGGGTAAGACCCAGAGATTGCCTGCCCTTGGTAATCACCTTTTCATTTCATTTCAGTTCCTTTTTAATACAACATGTTTACTGAGCATGCACTATGTGTTAAAACATAGGCATTATGCAAGGGGCAAAGGGAGTCAAATGTGAACCTCACCCTTACGTTGCTCATGATTCATTATTTGCCAAGATTCCAAAGGAAATGCTTAAAATCCCTAAGACTTCTTGAGTAGAGCCCAGCATTTATTCCCTTGGAACAAACCTGTTCCCTCCTCAGTGACTCTTCAATGGCTCTGTGTTGCCTGTAGACTCAGGCGTGACTACCTTAGAGCTTCTCGGCCCCACCTGCTTCTTCACCCTCTTCTTTGGTCATACTCTCCTTGTGCCCTGGCTATGCCATATGGCTGTCAGTTTCCTGGTCTCTCTCTTTCTTTTGCCTGAACGCCTGCTGTTTCCTGGAATGTTCCTTTTCTTTGCTGCCTTACAAATTCCCAGTCTCCTCTTAGAGAGATCAGATGTGCCTTCTTCTATGGGGACACCACTGCCATCACATTCTAAAAATAGAAAACCTTTCTCTTCTCCAGTGCATCTCCATACCTTGCACAGAGACTGTTGGGGGTGGAACAGTAGACCCCAAAAGATACATCTACTTGAAAGCTGTGAATCTGACTTTATTTGGAAAGAGAATCTTTGAGGATAGGCCCTAAATCCAATGGTAACTATTCTTAGAAGAGAAAAAAATGGAGGGAGATTTAACATAGACACGGAGGGGACAACCAGTTGAAGATGGAGCTAGAAATTGGATCCATGTGTCTATGAGCCAAGAGATGCCAAGGATTATGGGAACCACCAGAAGCTAGAGGAGAGGTCTGGAAAAGAGTCTTCCTCAGAGTTTCCAGAAGGAACTAACTCTGCTAATACCTTGATTTCAGACTTCTGGCCTCCATAACTATGAGAGAATAAATTTCTCTTGTGTTAAGCCATTGAGTTTGTGGGTATTTATTATGGTAACCCTTAGGAGACTAATAAGGTGTTGTCCAAACAGCACTGTGATCATTTATTCTCAGACTTGTTTCATCTGCCTGGTGGTGAGTACATCCCTGTACCCAGCCCAGCAGTCCATGACATAGAGTTGGTGCTGAATAAAAGTTCATTACATTGAGTTTCCAAAGGAAATTTTTCTGTAAGCAGTAATTGAAAAGGATCTGCTTCATGCAGTCAAACTTTGCCAAGTAATAAATGAGATGGCCGGTTAGCATTGGCCTATAGGGACAAACTAGATTTGGTGGGTCAATTAATAAATCATCAAATGCCTCTGGCCCTGAGTCCACATCCAGATAGATGAGTGAAGCTTTCTCGCTCCTCATTAAAGAATTTTAAGAACTAAATCCATTTGGGAAAAGGAGAAAGCGGGTGCTACAAAAGTCATTTTTCTATGGGCCATATGCACATCAGCTGTGGGGCAGGGTTGTGTTAAGCTTTTGCACAGAGACTTGTCCCTCAGGAGGCAGAGTCCAAGGTCTGCGGAGGCTTGTTACAATTTGGGGGAGCTTGCGGGATGCCCTCGACATCTCTGCACATTTCTTCTGTTAAATGATCCCTAGAATTTTCCTCGGGAAATCACATCTGAAAGCTCTGTGGTTTGGGTGGGAGTAAAACTGCCCCCAGCCTCTACTACTCAGTGCAATGCATTTCTGAGGCCATGGTGGTTGGTTTGGGGATGGCCACATAATTCACAAAGAGTCAAAGACATAAGAGACACTTTTGCTGAGAATTCTGGGACGAAGATATGTGCTTTTCCTCTTTGTATGTAATCCTGGATGCCTGCAGGTCAGAGCTGTTGCCAGGGTTGTTACCATGAGAAATCTAAAAAGACTATCCTTGAAAAATGAGTTCTGATCATGCAGTTTGAGCTGGTCAAGTTGCAACTAAAACTCCCCCTGACTTTTTGGCTTTGTGAGCCAGTTAGTTCCCTTTTCTCAATCTAGTTGGGGTGGAGTTTCTTACATTTATAACTAACAGGTAGAGTCCTATTGTAATATAAAGGTGATGTAGTAGATCCAGTTCCCCCAAAATGCAGGCAAATGAAAGAGTTTCATACACCGAAACTGTTCAGGCTTTGTACTTGGGGAGATTTGGTTTCAAATTCCAGCTCTATCAATTTGTTATGTGATCCTGAGGAAATATTTTCCTGAGCCTTAGTTTTCTCACCTATAAAGTGTAGTTGACAGATAGTATATGCAAGTCACTTAGCATGGTGACTGGCCCCATACACATTCTATATATGCTACCTTAAAAGGGAAATCATTCCATTCTTTGCCCACTTTGACAACACCAATTATCTTCTGGACTTTTGAGTTGAAAACTTAACTTTTTTTTTTTTTTTAATTTGTGTCCTACCAGATTATTTTTATTAGGCTTTTAACTTTTTATTATTAAGATGATAAAATGAGAAGATTTAGAAATGAGAAGAAATAAAAATCATCTATAGTCCTATGAGCAAGAATTAGTCACTACTGTAATATTTAATATGTAGGTTGCTTACAATATACTTTTTTGGACTTGACAGAGGTTAAACCTCCCATATTGCCTTGGTGTGTGGTCTTGAAAAGTTATGGAGGTGGTCAAGGAGAAATCTGCATAAGGACTGTGGGCGGCTGGGGGAAGAGGATGGAGAAGCTGACCATGTTCCATTTTGAGGGCTTCTGGAGATAATGCCAACTGAGATTAGTGGGGAGGAAAGGGTGACTGTTCTGGGTCCCAACAGACCCTACACCAGAGACCCAAACAAGCAGTACCTTAAAAAATAAGAAGGAGAAGTAGGATCAAAAGAAACTTATTTTGATCTAATGTGCAAACCTGGAGGTAAGAGGTAAGCAAAGCATGACCCATAAGACATTTCTGTTCCTTTTAAGCAACTTCTAGCTCATGTTTCTCCATTCCCAGAATTTAGTTCTCATTCTCATGATCAAAAAGGCAGCTTAAAAAAAAAAAAAAAAAAAAAAAAAAGGCGGCTAAAGCTCTAGACAGCACATCTGCATTGCCAGGAGGCAAAATAAAGAGGGGAAAGGCTATAACCCAGCTACATTTTAAAGGTTTAAGAAGCCATATCCTTTTGCTTGCATCCTTGGCAGTAAACCTGACGGGCTTGCCTGCCTGTAAAGGAGTATGACAGGTACAGTCTTTGTTCAGAATACTAACAATACAGAGGTTATATTACCATGAAGGAGAGGGAGCATACCATAGGCGAAAGGGGACTGGGCTATTGGCCACCTCCTTAATAGAGCTGATATTGCCTCCAGGATTATGCTGTGGGGCTGCATCAGGAGCCCCACTTGGCCATTCAGCCCAGCACCAAGAATGTTCCCTGGGGTTGATAGCTCTGCTAGTGACACCAGGTCAGGCCCAGGCTGGTGTCAGCCACACCTGAGCAGCCCCCTGTTTGACCTTCTCCTCTTCCAAGTGCCTTCTCTCTAAGAGGCTATCATAGCCATCCATGGACAGGAGCCATGTATGTGTGAGGCCATGTGAAATTTTGTGAGGCTGCCTCTGCCCTGGTTCTCTATTTCTTTCTCTGTCAGTGGCCTTGGAGATAATGATTGGGCAAGCAGCGACGGTGAGCAGAACTTCTCTGGCTAAGACTTCCCCTGAATTGGCTGCAAGTGAGTTCTCTGGCTACTGAAAACACTAATACACCAGCTCAAGATGATAAATGGTGACAAGAGATGACAGAGACTGATGACATGTGTGTGGGATTCTTCCTAATCTAGGGTGAGAGAGTGAAGGAGAATCTTATGGTGGACATATGGAACCTTGGGTTGGGTTAATGGGGTCATAAAGAGAAACATTATGGTGTCATAATGGATATATAGGAAAAGATTTTTTTCCAACATAATTTATATATAAAGAATAATTTTTTAAAAAATTTAATATGTTTAAATGTTTTCTCTTATTATAACCTGAAAATAATTTGTAAGCTTCCTTTAAGGGTTTATATTTTATTTATCTTTTGATTCTTAGATAGATGCCTATTTCAGTGCTTGGTACATGGAAACTAACACATATTTATCGAACTAACCTGACATCATCATCTAACCATCATTGTTACTGATGATATATAATAATAGTTTATAGAGTTGCTGCACTATAATTTATTTAACCCTTCTATTTTTAGATCTTAGGTTTTGCATCATTTGTATGCATATAATATTTTACTAATATATGAAACATAGTCATGGATATCTTTGTTACAAAAACTTCCTGCCTTTAAGACCATTCTGTGTAAATCTATCCATCCATCCATCATCTACTAGTGATTATGTCTTCTACTTCTCCAGGATTCCTGGGCTAAAGGGTAGATTAAACACATTTTTCTCAAAAGCTACCTGGCCCTGGAGGAAGGATCAATGGAAAGAGAGGAAGAGATTTCCTGATGGAACTTAATGTTTTATGTAAAGAGAGTGGAGGGAAAGAGGGACAGAACAATTTTATGACAATCTCACACTCTGTGTCACCTAAAAATAGTCCCATCTTTATTCTATGGGAAACAAGATAATATCAAAACTAGAATATTGGTGATGGATATTTTTACCAAACCTACGAACATGTTCTTGGTCTGCTCCCAGAGAGCTGAGAAAAGACTAAGTTGAACTCTCATGTGTGATTGCCTCTTCCTGTCGGAGGGCAGGAGGGCACAAGTGCAAATAGAATTGAATTAGTCTCTATTCCTGGAAGACAAATTCACTGAGGAAACTCCCGTGTACGGTTATTTTGCTATTCCCTGGCCTTGGCTTTGGACCTGTGGATTAATTCACAGGATGGAGGATGTCAGAATATCTGCCTTTGAGTGATTTGTAGTTGGAAGAATACCCAGAGAATGGAGCATTCACTCCTTGGCTTAATAATTCATCTCTCTCCTAACTTTGGGATGCATTTCAGTCACCACTTTCATCTGGTTGGCTTCATGGTCGCAATTCGTTGTCTCTTCTGCCTAGAGACAAGCAAAAGCAGTGCACGGTTCAGTATGAAACCAGGAAGGTCTTGTGAAGCTGCATTGGAACCCTGCAGTCAGTGGGTCAGAGGAGGCTCTTGGAATGTCTCACCATAGGGGACCCAAGGCTCAAGTCTAGTCTGCAAAAGCTTGAACTTAGGTTGAACAATGGGCTCATCCAGCATCCCTACCCACCCATATTCACTTATTAATCAGCGGCGATATGCCAGGCAGTGTGCTAGGCTAGACAGGAGTGTTTCTTCTGAGAATCATACAGTGATTCAACTGATTGAACACCATTAAATATAAACTCTGACCTGGGTGCTAGAGGGATAAAAAGAACGAAGACAGAGGTTTTGTCTTCAAAACCTGACAACCTGGCAGAGGAGCCAAACATGAGAATAAAAAAGAACACTCAGGTATTGTTGAGGGGACAGACACAGGAGGATCCAGGGGAGGGGTGGTGACGTAAGGCTTGGGATGGTGGAGGGGAGCGGATAAAAGGCTTCATCAAGAATGTGGCTTGGCGAGTAGGGTGCCGGCCCCATATACCAGAGGTGGCGGGTTCAAACCCTACCCTTGCCAAAAAAAAAACTGCAAAAAAAAAAAAAAAAAAAAAGAAAAGAAAAAGAAAAAGAAAAGGACATGTCTCATGAAAGAGGAGTTGGTGTTTATGGCTTGAATAGGGAAGAGAAAGAGGTGGGGAGTGAATGGAGACAGAGTGAGCAGCCTGGGTGAGTCATGTAGCTTTTAGGTACAGCTGGAGCATGGGAGGGACGCAAGTGGGGTGTGAAGGAAGACAAGACGGGGAAGTGAGAGGTGCTGGAAGACTGAGGAGGGTCTCATGGGCCAGGCCGGAAGTTGTGCAAAGCAGGGAGCAATAGGAACAAGGCTACACCACACTTGGTTTTTTCCTGAGTTGGTGGGAACTTTACGGCACCTCGTTAAGTTCTGACAAGAGGTTTGTGATGTGCACCAGTGATGCCAGCTCAGGGCCTTCAGGAATCCCTGACTCTGGGCATGAGGGCTGCTAGAGGAAGGCAGGGCTGCGAGGGTAAGTGGTAGGGCAGGGGAAGGGACGGTCCTTGTGGTCTGAGGGTCTAATGAGATGTCCAGGGGGCTGCAAGTAGGTCTGGGAATGGAGGTCTGTGAGGTCTTCTGCTTGGGTGAAGCCAAGACAGGCCCACAAGGGAACGGACCTCTGATCAACCTCACCCCACCTGGCTGCCCTTGTGGATTTATTGGACCCCTACCAGTCCACACTGGACTCCCTCACTGTATATAGCAGGGGAAGTATTGAATATGGACTTTGGACCTACCTTTGAATTCTAGTTCTATAGCCTGCATTAACTTCATTGAGCCTCAATCTTCTCATCTACAAAATGGGAATAGTTATATTATCAGCCCCTTACAGTGATATGATAATTAAATGATTAAATGGCAAGTGCCTGGTAGACTCTGTGGGTCCTGGTTTCAGAGAGGTGGGCAGGAGACTGCAAAGTTGACTTCTTAGGGGTCACAATAGCTATGTCCTTCTGCCTGTCCCATGCTTCCTCCAAGGCCAGCCCCTGAGGAGCTGGTGGTGCCAGGGCCCTCTCTGGGTGCTGCAGGCTGTGCTGATTGAACTGCCTCCTTCACTAATCAGCCTGCTGCTGTGGGGTGAAGTAGCTGGGCCGAGGATGCACCTTGCTAATCAGTGTGCATTCTTAGCCATTGCAGTTGAATATTTTAACTAGGAGCTTTCCTCCCCTGGGCTGATTAAGTCAATCCCTGCCTGCCTGGGACAGGGTTTGTCATTGCAGAGAGATTGGAAGCGGAAGAGACAGGCTTGCTTTTCAGGACTCTAGGCAGGGAAGTGAGTTGCTGATGAATGACACGTTCACCCATTTCCTTAATAACTCAGACATCCATGTAGACAATAACTCTGGACCTATCACCTGCAGGTTGAGGGAGTAATGAAAGCCAGTTATCCATCCACTCATCCGTCCATCCATCCACCCACCCACCTATCCATGCATCCTTCCCTCAATCCATCCATCCATCCATCCAGCCATCCAATAGTGATCTATGTCTCCTCATACTCCAGGCTCTTGTGGTCATTCTTTCCTATTCAAATGTGATACCTGCACCCTCACCCTGCCCTAGTGGAAGAAATCTTAGCCCCTCCTGAGTTTTCTGCAGGATATCTAAGGAGCATTTACAGTTTGGCCCTGGATTTTCATAATCTGCACTTTTAGGTCAAGCCTAGGGTCTTGCCTTTACACAACCAAGAAGCCCACTACAGTTTTTCCTCCAAGAAATAAGCAGTCTTTCCTGAAGTAAAGTTTTGCCCAGTCTCTCTAGATTACAAAACTGATTGGATCATTCTTGCTTTTATCCTGGCACCTGTTCATATATCCATTAGTCCTCTAATCTAATAATCTCTTATTTTTTAACTTAGACGACACATATTACTGTGTGCCTTCTAAGGCCCAAGCTCCAAACTGAATACTGAGAACACAGCTGAATAAAACAGACATAGCTCCTGTCTTCTTGGTGCTGACAGGATAGTGGAAGAGGAGATAGAAAATAAATATACCATACATATTGCAACAGAAATAAGTGCTAGAAAAAAAAAAAGAAAGAAAGAAATAAGTGCTAGAGAGGGAAAGGACAGCTGAGTAGACATCCACCTAAGTGGCTATTTATTTCTTTATTTGTCTGTGTTTGTTCATTCATTCCTCCCTCCAGTAAATACTAACTAAACACTTTGGCATCATGGTAGGCATTGGAGACTCAAATATAAAAATGACCTTGACCCTTCCCTCAAAGAACACACAGTCTGGTAGCTGGGAGGAAATGGACATGTAACCACCAATGGTATAGAGATGCCTGGACTAGAACAGAGAAATGCTCTTCAATCACTGGAAGCCAGAAGACAAAATAACTACTGTGTTTGGGGGCCCAGGGAAAGGCTTCGTAGAGGAGGTATCATTTGAACAAGACGTGGAGGATGGCTAGGAGCTTGCCAGATGAATAAGAAGTTATGGGCATTGTGACCAGATGGAAGGGCAGGCAGTAAGATCTAGGAGCTAAATGGAATGGAGTGCAGTTGCTAGTGACCAGAAAGTGTGTGCAGGGAGGAGGAAAAGTAACAGATGAGGCTGGCCATTTCACAGGCTCTTGGGAAATTCTCCTGGAGAGGAGGCTGACAGTTATGCCTGCAAAAGGGGCATCAAAAATGGGGCTAGGACTTCAGGACACATCAGGCAGGAGAGAAAAGCCTGGCTTCCTGGAGAGGAAGAAGAAAACTTTTGGAGGCATTTGGAGGCCCCCAGCCTCTGCACTTGATCCCTGCTGGGGTGTGTTTGGCTTCTGTATGAGAAGCCTGTTGCTGCAGAGTAAATTCTCCCTGGTTGCCTGCACTTACCTCCCAGAGTGCTAATGAGCTCAAAGCTTCAGGAGATGCCAGAGCCTGTTATTTAGTGTTTGTTGAGTGGAGCTGCAAGGCTAGGTGGAGGCACAGCCAGTTAGAGACAAGGATGCCCCTGCTGAGTCTGGCACCTGGCTTTGCTAGACCAGCCACACAGGCCTGGGGGAGAAAGAACTCAGGGTAGAGCAAGGGCAAGGAGCTCCAAGGAGAAGGTGAACCTGCTAGACTAGAGATCAGGGAGGGAAGAGTTTTGAATGTGGCAAGTTTGTTCCCCAGGATTCTTGGAAACACCCAGGGGAGTAGTTCATGTAGCAAAGTAGTAATGTGAAGTATTAATTTTGCATTTTGACCCCAGGACCTACCTTCTTCTGGGCCACTAGACATGAAAGAACACTTGCTGGGTATTTTTCTTTTTGTACCTAAAAGGAGATTAAAATAAAGCAAAAGAAGAATTTACTCTGTAATGGAAAAGAAACAGATGGGGCGTGTAATAGGGCAAAGTCTAGACCTGAAACAAAGAAGGTTAAATATACAGTGTCATAAAGAAGATGCAGGTTTTCATATTCTTATTTAACAATCCTCAGGTTAGGATTGCCGTCCAGGTCAGCAGGCACTTTGCTCTACAGGGACTCTCAGGGACCCAGCCTGCCTTCATCCTGCTACTTCACCATCCTTTGGAATAATAACTTTAGCTGCAGGTCCAAGGTGGGTTACAGACATCCACATTCCAGCTTGTGGGAAGGAGAAGAGTATATTGTTAGCTTATATTATTCAGCAATTTTTCACTTCTTTTTGGTCCAGCTTAATAGATAAACTTCCATGCCCTAGTTCCAATATAGGCCTTAAGAAATAACATGAGTTTCTGAGTGATACTCTAGAAGCTTCTTATTTGGGCCTTGAGCAGAACCTGTCCAGGGTAGTTCTGTCTATGAAGCTTTGGGATGAGGATGAAACATGTGCAACTATCCTGAACTCTACCCTGATCTGAGGACATTGCAGCTGCTCAGAAGCATGTAGACCTGTGAGCAAAAAATAAATCTTGTGTTTATTAGCAACTGAGTTTGGGTGGTTTTGTATGGCATCATTGCAGCAAAAGATGATTGATACAAAGTACAAATTGAGAATAAGCAATTTTCTTTTAAGAAAGCATGAAATATTAAAACTCAATTTCTTTTACTTTTTAAAAAATTATTTATTTTTATTGTTAAATCATAGCTGTGTACATTAGTGCAACCAAGGGCTACAATGTGTTGGTTTCATATACAATCTGAAATATTCTCATCAAACTGTTCAACGTAGCCTTCATGGCATTTTCTTAGTTACTGTATTTAGGCATTTGTATTCTGCATTTAGAATAGGTACAGGTGAATCTTTTACTTTTGAAAAAGTAAAACAACCAGGACTGAAAATTAAGTTTATAAACTCACACTAGGAAAAAGTGCTGTATATCTCATTGCTAAATATCACTATGGTCACCTTCGGAGTACTCTCGTTGGGAAACTATGCACAAACACCAGCACCCAGTCCACCATTCAAAGCAATTTCGGAACTCTTTTTCTGGAATGGCTATCAAAGCTGTCTTCATATTACCCTTGAAATCCTGAATGTCATCAAAAAATCATCTGTTCAATATTTCCTTTACCTTCAGGTAAAGAAAAAAGTCACTGGAGGCCAGATCAGGTGAGTAGGGAGGGTGCTCTAATACAGTTATTTGTTTATGGCTAAAACTCCCTCACAGACAGTGCTGTGTGAGCTGGTGCATTGTCATGATGCAAGAGCCATGAGTTGTTGGCCAAGATTTTCAGTTAAAGTTTTCTTGTTTCTTTATCAATATTTACTTGGTCTGCCATGCTTCTCACAGTCAGACAATTATTTTGATGCACAATTGGACAAAGTTTTGCAATGTTTTAGTTTTACTCATTACTGGCTGTTCAACTCATTATCTAAATCATATGAAGGTGTATGTTTAAACTTTTAGTAAATGTTTGAGCTGTTTTTCTAAGTGGGTGACCTCTCTTTATCAGTGATGCTTTTCCCTCTCTCCAGACAAATATTGAATCCATTTGTACACTGCCATTTTCTTCATGGGATTATCCCCATAAACATGGACAAATATGTCCCCAATTTCCCTTTCACTCTTGCCAAGTTTAACAAGAAATTTATGACTATTTGTTTATTGTGCCATTCAAGGTCTGACATTGTCACAACAGCACACAAAAACATGCAATGATAGTGAATGCCACTCACCAAGACACCACCCCATGTAGACAGGAACATAACTGTGAGACACTTATATAACAAGGTTATGAAACCTTACCAACTTGTTTGTACAGTGGTGCCAATGTAAGCGCATGGTGGCAAGTTCATAAACTTAATTGTTGGACCTTCTAGCTACAAGGGAAGTGGGAAATTATAGTCTGTAGTTGAATAATCACATGATCACTTTAAAAGAAGATAGATGGACGGCAAATAAACATAGAATATGTGCTCATTGGTCATTAGAGAAATGCAGATTAAACCCATAGTAAGATGCTGCTAAACTACTGCAAAATAACTAAAATTAAAGAAGCTGATCACTCTCTCTGTTGGTGAGAGTCTAGAGCAACTGGAGTTCTCATAAACCAATTCTGGGAAGGTGAAATGTATATCCACTTAGAAAAACAGCTCAAACATTTATTAAAGGTTTAAACATACACCTCCATATAATTTAGATAATCTGCTTCTACATA
The DNA here is from genome assembly GCA_963574355.1 of Loris lydekkerianus. Taxonomy (NCBI): domain Eukaryota; kingdom Metazoa; phylum Chordata; class Mammalia; order Primates; family Lorisidae; genus Loris; species Loris lydekkerianus. Next base: position 55,183 of record CAUYPK010080679.1, read on the forward strand.
GTTCCCCAAGAAAATGAAAACATATTTATTACTTACATATGAACATAGTAACTTTATTTGTAATAACCCCATCTTAGTCCATTTGGACTTCTATAACATAATAAACTGAGTGGTTTATAAACAACAGAAATTTATTTCTCATGGTACTGGAGGTCGGGAAGTCCAAGATCAAAGCTATCTGCTTCAAAGGTGACACCTCTTGTTCTATCTTCACATGATGGAATGGGAAAAGGCCTAAACAGGCTCCCTCAAACCCCAGTGTAAGAGAACTAATGCCATTCATGAAGATGGAATCCTCATGACCTCATTGTCTCCTAACTGTCCCACCTTTTCATACTATTGCATAGGAGATTTTCAACACATGAATTTTGGAGGGACAGAAACATTCAAATCATAACAAGCTCCAAACTAGAAACAATTCCAGCAGGTTATCCCTTCAGCAAGTGAATGGATAACAGACTGTGGTATATCCATAAAATAGAATACTATTTAGCAATAAAAAGGAAGAGACTGTTGATACATACAAACACAAGGACAAACTTCAAAATAATTATGCTGATAGAGGCCTGATGACCAAAAAGAGCATGTACTGTATGATTCCACATATATACAATTTTAGAAAATGCAGTCTAATCTCCAATAACATAAAAGCATGTCAGTGACTTCCTGGGAGTAAGGGAGACAGGGAAAAGAAGGTAAGGATGACAAAGGAGCATAAAGAAACTTTTGGACTGATGGACATGATCACTGTTTTGATTTGTGGTAATGGCTTCAAGGGCATATCATGTGTGAAGTTCATCAAATTGAGCACTTTATTATATTAATTTATCAGTTTATTATAACCTAAATGAATCTGTAAAACAAACAACCTAATATTTATTATGACCTAAATAAATCTGTAAAACAAATAACAAAGAAGTTCTTTCTATAAGAGGAGTTGAGAGTGGATTCTTACTGGCAGATGGCACCAGAAAGGGGAGAGGAAGTGTTTAGATGTTAGTGGTGGAGTCTCTGAAACATGATCTGTGGTCCTCCCTGGATCCCAGTCTTCTCCTTTCAGACAGGTTTGGAGACTTGAGAGTGGGAGGGAACTAACCCCTTTCCAGCATAGAGCCTGGGGGAGTGTTTTCCCTTATTCCATGAAGGAAGCATGAAGAAAACATTTCCACTGGGAAAGAAGACAGTGGTCATAGGCACAGAGGGCTCGAGACAGTCTCTCTCAGTCTTGTGCTGACTCATCATGACTAGAAGATATGCAGATTTTTTAGATACCCCATGAGGGTATCTTAATCCCTCCAAGTCCCTTCAGGTCCTCCAAGAAGAAGATGCTGAAAAAAGAGACAGCAGCAAACTGCACCCCGAGCCCTCACTTCCCTGGTCCCCAAGCTCATGACATTCTGCTTTAGAGTTTGGGGGAAAGGTGCTCAGATGGAGGAGCGGGAGGGGATCCCTTTTGTTTTGCACTTATGCCAAGACACTTAACATTTATTTGGGCACTTCTATTCTACAGTGAACAGATAAAGGCTCACCTGGCCCAATTCTCTGCTCTTCCTATTGTGGGCAAGGCTTTTGACTATACTTGGCTTTGGGTGATGACTTGGTTTGGCCAATGAGATGGGGACATACGTGATGCCCCTGGAGGCTTCACAAGTTGTGCAGTGGGACTTGCTCTCTCGCCACTGTTGCTTTTTCATTGCTCCATGAGAACATACCTGGGTTACCTGCTGAAGAGACACCAGAGACTGGTGCAGCAGGCTTGGGCTAGACTCACCCGCCCCCTGCCAACCACTAACTGTAAATATGTGCATAAACTCAGCTCAGATCTTCCCTGCCCGGTCCAGATTTTCAGAACTCTCCAGCCAGCCCATAATTTCATAAAGAAATAATAAATGTATGTTGTTTTAGGCCACAACATTTTGGGGTGATGTGTTACAAACAATAGCTAACTGATCCTATGCCACTCTCCTGATTTGTCCACTCAACTGTGAGTAGACTAGCTCTCCCCTTATCCTTGGAGGGTATGTTCCAAGATCCTAGTGAACGCCTAAAACTGAAGATACCACTGAATCCTATGCACATGTACAGACAGTTCCCGGCTTGTGATGACTCAACTTACAATTTTTCAACTTTACAATGGTGTGAAAGTGATATGCATTCAGTAGGAACCATACCCCATCATAATTAGAGAACATCTATCTGTACTATTTTTTTCTACACATACATACATGCCTATGATAAAGCTTAGTTAGACATAGCAAGGTACGAACAAGAATAATGAATAATACAATAGAACAATTATAATAATACACTGTAATTAAATTTATGTGCACTTGGTCTCTCTCTCAGAATTCTTATTTTCTTTGACCATGGATAAGTGAAACTACAGAAAGTAAAGACACAGATAAGGGGAGACTACTGTGCTTACTCCAGCCAATGCTGTGTCCTGTCTTGACCTATTTCTGGACTTCTGGACAGCAGAAACCAGAGAGGGACTGGCCCCATTTGCACCCCGCTCCCTCCCCTTGGGGAAGGTTGATGGGGGGGGAGGGGCAGTCAGCTCAACATTCCTCACCCCAGAGGAAGCCAGGGTCGTGAAGATTCAGAGAAGCAGCGAGGATGTGAATTCCACTCAGGGAGACGTGCAACTTGATTACTACTCAACATTTGCAGTACCTAGATACTCTAATTAAGAGAAAAGGTCAATAGGTTAAATAAGTAACTTAATCAGAAAATTATGCAAAGTACCACAAATCAAACATATTACACAGCCCTTGAGATCGATATGGTATGCAAATCGATCACCCGAGATCGGGGCAATTCAGCAATGGAAGGTACAGCTCCACCCAGGAGGTTCAGGAGCCCAGCTGGAGCTGGAGAGTGCTGGGCACCTGGGCCCTGGAAATGGGGGGTGGACATTGGCACCCTTGGAAGCATTACCTGTGAGGGAATTGCAATCTCTTCTTTAGCACCAGAAGAGGGTAAGGGTCACCGGTTTCTCATCTGTAGAATGGTGCGTGGTGATGTGGCATAGAGCATGGCTTTGGGGCTACAGACCTGGCTTGGGTCCCAGCTCTGCTTCTGCCTGGCTGTGTGGCCTGGGGTAAGCCACTTAGCGTCCTGAGCCTCACAGAAGCAGAGGTGGAACAGCAGCCTCTCAAGTTTGGAGTATGTGTGTGTGCGAGACAGAGTTAGGGGTTCATGGTCATGGGTGCAGGGAGGTTTCCTTCCTTCGGCCATGTGTCTGTTTTCTTGCAAAGCCTTGTAGCCAGGACACTGGACCAGAGACCAGCAAAAGGACTTGAAATTCATTTAGGATAGTGGCTCTCCTCTGGGGATGGTGTTTGGCGAACATTTTTAGTTGTTCTGGCTGGTGAGAGTGGACGATTAGCCTCCAATGGCAATGGTTCTGATGCTGAGAAACCCTGAATTAGGAAGATTGAAATAGCTTGTGAAAGATCGAGAAGGTGATTGAGGCAGCAGGAACGTGAAAGGTGGTGGGAGCCCTCTGGAGTCATCAGGGGACTAGCTGACAGTCACCTGTCAGGGCTTCAGGAGTCCCTGAGGGCCCCTGACTTATCCTGGCCTTTACTAGAGGCCCCCAGGAGCTCCTGCCCAGCCCACAAAAGGAAGAATAGGGCTGCAGAGCTCTTCCTGGCCTGGAGACTCCAGCCTGGCCTGGCTCTGCTGAGGGGAGGCCGCGGTGGGGTGGTGGCCCTGGTCTGGCATTCCCTCGCAGACTAAAGGAATGTTGTTGAAATGGACCCTTATTTGGGCTTGTTTATATCCCCCAGTGGTGGGGCTGCCTGGCTTTTCCCAGCCTTTCCTCTGCTCAGGGAGAGAAGTGGGATGTTGGGGACCATCCCAGGCCTGGTGGGGAAGGAAAAGCAGCCATCCCCACCAGGGGCACAGAGGGGACAGCCTGGGGAGCCGCATCCCTGCAGGTCCTGCTGCTGAGGACCCGAGGAAAGGAGTACAGGTGTTGGACTCCAAGGCCTCCTCTTGGCACCCATGTCCCCTGAGGGGGCATTCTACCTGGGGGCAGGGCTCAGAGCTGGAAGCCCCAGCTATGACCTTGAGGGGAGAGGGATGGAGATTAGTTGAGGCTTCCTCAGGGCAGAAGCCGGGGGACATGCTGGGCAGAGAGTGTGTGGGGCTGGGAGAGCAGTTTTCTTCCTTTTAAGGAGCTCCCAGTGTCTGAGTCCCCTTCTGCCAGGCCTGGAGACCCCAGGTCTCCGAGGTCAGAGTGTGTAGCTGAAGACTGAGGCCATGTATCATACCATGGAGTTCAGTGAGGGTCCCTTTCTTAGGCCCACCAGCTGTCGCCCCCTGCCTGCTGCCCTCCCTTCCTAGTTCTCCAGCCACTTACAGTTGAACCATCGCAGAGTCCTCCCAGTTGCATGGTGGGGGAAACTAAGGCTCGTAAATGATTAGGGTCTTTCCCCAGGCCATATAGAGGGTCATTGGCAGGCCCAGACACAGACCCTGTGTCTTCTGACCCGAGCCCAAATCAGAGGGTGGCAACTTCAGCGCTGCTCCCTGCTCACCCTCATGTAGGTCTCTCAAGAAAGTACCTTCCAGAAAGTGCTGCATTTGCTATGAACTGTAATAAATTACCCCAAACACTTATTACTCATGCAGTTTCTATGGGTCAGGAAACCAGGCTCAGCTTAGCTGGGTTCTCCCCAGGCCTGAGGTCTCTTATAAGGATGCTGTTGAGGTGTCAGCAGCCCCAGCCTGAGGGGTGGGGGTGGTTGGGAGCGGGGGTCTGCTCCCAGGCTCTCTTACATGGTTGTTGACAGATTGGAGGTCCTCACTGGCTGCAGGCCAGAGACATCCGTTCCTTGCCAAGAGGGCCTCTCTAGAGGAAAGTGTGCAACATGGCATCTGGCTCCTCTCAGAGGGAGAGGTGGAGAGAGTGAGAGCACAGGAGACGGGGTGGGCAAGACAGATGGAAAAGCTGGTGGAAACCTGATCTTGGAGTGAGGGCCCATCACTTCTGCTGTGTTCTGTTAGTGGGAAGTGATTGCCTAGGCCCAGCCCACCCTGGAGGGGAGGGGATTTCACAGCAGGGAACCCTGGAGGAGGGGATCCCTGGGGGCATTTCAGAGGAGGCTGCCACAGACACCAGCCAAGCAGTCAGGGAAGCAGCTTGCTGCTGGGGTGAGCCTTTGCTTTGCCCCTGGGTGAACAGTTCATTCACTTGCACACTGTTAGGGCAAATCCCAATAGAGAAGATGATTTAAAAGGGACCAGAACCAGGGCGATTCCCTTCTCCCCTCCATGGTCCAGTTTCAGGTCCAAAATCTCTGTCTAGGTTAAGTCCAAAGTTCTTTCTAGTTGTTCCACTAACATTTTAAAGTCTTCAAATGGAGACAAAAGCATCTGGTTGTGGATCAGAAATGTCACATTTTAGGGACTCTAGGAAAGTCACTTATTTCACAAGTTTCCTCCTCTACAAGGGGAGGCTGGTGCAGGGGGTTTCTGATTTTGCGTCCCCCTGTACTGAATGCTTTTCCTATTGGGGCATGGAAGCCTCTTGCACTCCTGCTTCCCTTTTGCCCTTCAAGGAGTCTCACACCTGGCAGATGCCTGTTCATGGGGTTGTGGCATTCCAGTGATTTCTGGAGAAAGAGAGGGCGGGAGCCAAGGAGGAAGAGGAGCAGCAGGAGCGGAAGTGGGCCTGGACCTCTAAGAACAGCTTCTTTAAGCTGGACATGCTGCTGGGCTTCCAGGAGTCTGTTCAGACGCCTGGGCAGGCTGGAGGCAACCCTGGGAAGGCCCACTTACAAGGTTGTGCCTCTGACACCACCTGGAGGCCCGACAGAGGGCGGGTGCTGTCTGAAATGACTTCCCCTGTGTACTTCTGGTCTGGGAGCACACTTCCGGGACTTTTCGGCTGTGCTGCTTGTCTGCACCTCCAGCCCTTGCCCAGGGGAGGCCTTTCCTGTCCTGATTTCTTACCCACATCTGCCCTCTGCCCCTCTTGGCCTCACTACTCTGTACCAGCCCCTGGTGGCCACAGTCCTTGGGGGACAGTGTTTCCTGGTGCTGGGAGGGCGTGGGCCTGGGCTCTGCAGGCAAGAAGGTGCTGCCCGGCCAGCGGGGCAGGGGGGTGGCGGTGAAAGCTGCTGCATGTGTCTCAAATTCATTTCTAATTCACTTTCCTTCTGAAGTGGTTTGAGGAAGTGCGATATCTGAAAATGCAGCTAATGTAGGTCCTGTAAATAGTACATCCACAAGCTGTAATGGAGGGGGAGAGAGAGAGCAAAAGATGGATTAAGTGCCCACCGTGGGCTTGGAAAAAAAATCCTTTTGATCTCCCCCTGCAGCACAATGCCCTATTACCTTGTTGGCTTGCATCAGCCAGAGAGAGGATGTTTCTTATTGTGATTGCTGCAAATTGGCACCTGTTTCCCGGAGAGTAGCTTTCCCCTGAATTAAGTAGAGCACCCGGCTCCATCCCGCGTGATAAGGACCTCCTATTAGTGGGTAATGTCAAAGCTCAGCCGTCTGCCGCCTGCCTTGGGGACCCTGCAACTGGCTGTACTCTCTGAGCTCAGCCCCACCGGGCAGGGGTGGCCAGAGGGCTCCTCCACAGTGGCCTCATCTTTCCTACCCAGCATTGTGCCCAGCCTCCTGAGGGACCTTTCTGATGGCCGTGGTGGAGCACAGGGCCACTGGGAGAGTTTGTGCTGACACGTGTACATCCTCCTTTTCTGACCTTAAGCTCTCCCAGTTCTCTCTCCTGTTTAATCAATTTGTTCAGCTGATATTTATCGAGCATCTGCTATGTTCTGGGCAGTCTGTGGGTGCTGGGGATGCAGCAGTGAATGACACGAAGGCCCTGTCCTTACAAGGCTTGCACAGTAAGGTTCCACCATGGGGCACTTGTCCACCCCCAAACCTGGGGTTACCTCCGACTCCTTCCTCTCCTTTAATATCTGCACCCAAGTGATCTCCTTGTCTCCTTCATGATCTCCCTGCTTCTCCCTGACCTTCCCGGTCCAAGCCAGCACCTGTCCCTCAGTCTTGTGCACTAGTTAGTCTCCTATTTGCTGCAGTAAAAATTGCCAAAAAGCTGGTGGCTTAAAACAACAAAAATTTACCATGTTAGAGTTTTTGATCAGAGGTCCAGGGTCTCACTGGATTAGGACCCAGCTGTCATTGACAGGGCTGTATTCCTTTCTGGAGGCTCCAGGGGACATTCCATTTCCCTACTTTTTCCAGCTTCTAGAGGCCTCCTGTGCACCAGCTCATGGCCTCCTCCTTCCATCCTCAAAGCCAGTAACGACGGGTCCAGTCCTTCCTGTGCCTCACCACTCTGACCTCCTCTTCTGCCTTCTCTTCCATTGTTCATGATCCTTGGTATGACATTGTCCCACCTGGATAATCCAAGACAATCCCCTTATTTCAAGGCCATCCGGTGCACAGGCTCCATTCCTTCTGCGTCTCCCTGTCTGATCTTACGTCCCCTTTGCCACACAACCTGACTTAGTCACAGGTTCTGGGGATTAGAAGGCCGACATCCGGGGGAAATTGTTGCTTTGCTCATTACTTATCTCTAAGTGGTCTCCTGACCTCAGCTCTTGTTCCCCTGTAATCCATTCTCTGCATATTAGGCAGCAGGACTTTTTTTTTTTTTGAGACAGAGTCTCACTATGTTGCCTGGGTAGAGTGCCGTAGCATCACAGCTCACAGCAACCTCAAACTCCTTGGGGTTGAGCAATTCTCTTGCCTTTGCCTCCTAAGTAGCTGGGACTACAGGCATCCTCCACAATGCCTGGCCAGGCAGGATGTTTTTAAAACACAAGTCAGATTGCCTAAAGCCCTCTCATTGCTCTTACAACACGATTCAAGTTCATTGCCTTAATGGAGGGGCCCTTCCTGGGGCCAGCCTCATCCTCTGCTCTCTTGGCCTGGATCTCTGGGTTCTCTGCAGGCCAGAACTACTGAGCTCCTGCCCACTGCCCACTCCGCTATAGGGCCTTGGCGCAGGCTGTCCCTGGGTTTGGGTGTTGCTTCTCTGGCTCTTAAGTTTTAGGTCTCAGCTTAAATGTCTTGTGTGAGAGAGAGCTCCCCTCCTCCCTGTCTGAAGTCTGGGCACCCATTCGTCTTTCGCCTGGCACGCATCACCGATCACAGCCCTAATCACGGCGTGTAATTCCTTCCCATTGCCCCGCTTCCCCCCTGCCACCTGCCCCAACTGTGGAGGCTGTGATGGCAGGAACCTGACTTCCCTGTCGGCACAGTGGGGTCCCAGTGAATATTTACTGAATGGTCGAATAGTGAAGCCTACTAAACATTATTGAGTGAAAAAAAAAGCGAGATGCGGGAGCATATGGGTATCTCTTAAGTAAGACGAACATCCTATATGGGTGCATAGCCATATGTATATTTGTACAAAGAGAAAGTTTAGGAAGGACCAAATTTATTGCAGTGATGAACTCTGGGCGGGGGAGTAGATTGGAGGAGAGACAAAGGTGACTTCCACTTTTTACTTCTCATTATTTAAACAAAAGAAAATTTGGCGGAGAGTATAAGCATGGATAAAGCTTTTAAAGCGGGAAAAGCAGAACTAAACAAAAAAAATTTTTTCTTCTTGAATCTGATCATATGCTGTAGAAACCAAGCAATAATATATATATATATATATATATATATATATATATATATATATATATTTTATTGTTATATATTATCTGTGTAGATTAGTGATATAGCCTGTACCCATTCTAACATGCACCATAGATGTGGCCCCACCCATTACCCTCTCTCCACCCAAACCTCCCCCCTCCCTTCCCCTTCCTTGGCCCTTTCCGCATAGTCTTGTGCTGTAGTTGGGTTATAGCCTTCATGTGAAAGCTGTAATTTAGCTTCATAGTAGGGCTGAGTACATTAATATGTATATTTTTAAATCCTGTTTCCTGAATATCTTTTGTATCTGCTTAGGCAGGTGGTGTTGCTCACATGACTCCCCCGTGAAGGTCCTGGTTCTGCCCTCCCTGGCCTCCACAGGGGTCCTTGAGGGATGGTCTCAAGTCAGATCCCAATCTCCACACTCACCTAAAGCTCCACCTCTAAAGCCAGGTGGAGTGTGTGTGTGTAAAGCCGGGTGTGATGTATGTGACCTACGTACCTGTGTGGAGGGCTGGTGTGTGTGTGTGGATGCAAGCATGTGTGGGTGTGTATGCAGGGCTGGGTGGTGTGGGGGGGTGGCAGGTGTGGGTCAGTGGTGCCTCCAAAGTCTGGCCTGACTCTCCAGTCTGGTCCCATGTCCTTTTCCTTACAACCATGTGTGGTACCTGAGATCCCATATCCTTTCCAGGTCTTTGTATGGCTCTGCTTTCCTGCCTGCTTGGCTGGGACTGTGGATTCAGCCTTCAGCACCTGGTTCCACTGTAAGTTTTTCCATCTGCCCTTCCTGCTCTGCTCTCCCAGCAGAGCTGCTCCCTCCCTCGGGGCCCTCCAGGGAGAGCAGGGAAGTGGTTATGGGAGTGGCCTCTGGCTCCTCACTGCCTGGTTCCCAATCCCAGTAGGTAGTTCCATGTTAGAATGCTCGCCTGCCAAATCCCAGCTCAGCAAGAGCTGTGACTTTGGCGACTTGAAAGCTTTGCACCTCAGCACTCCCATCTGTGATATGAATGTCTATACTCACCTCGTCAGGTGGATGCCTTTAAATGCGGTGACCTATTTGAAGATCCCTGGTCAGAGCCTAGACCTTGGTGGGGCTCACTAAACAGCAGTCCTAAGTACTGTGTGGTGCCATTAACATGTCAGCAAGGTGTCCTGGAGTGGCCAGGGAAGTTTCAAGAGGAAGTAATGTCTGAGCTGAGTTTAAGGGACAAGGACATGGCTCTGGCTGGTGGGTGGTACCACTGAGCTTCAAGCACACACAATGGGAGCCCCAAAAGAAACTGGCTGCTGGGTGTCACACGGGAGAGAGTGTGCCCAGTGGCCCAGAGGCCTAGAGTCTCAGGCCTCAGGCCTGTCCTCTGCTGGAGGGCTGGAGGGACTCTCAGCCTGACATCGCTTCAGTCCAAGCTGTTTGGGTTTGGTGTGAACACATGATAGTGCCCAAGAGGTGGCTGTGATTTTCCCCTTGAGTTCTCAGATGTCTTAAAATTGGTCCGAATAATTTTTTCCCCTCAAATTGTTCAAAACGTTCTGTTTCTGGCCCGCGTGCTTGGGTTTCACGTTGCCTCATGGAACGGGTCCTGGAGCAATCTTGGAGGTCTTGGGGAGCTTAGTGAGTCAGGGCATCCCGTCCACTTACCCTGCTCCTCTGCCAAGCCAGCCTTGGCCAGGAGGAGGGAAGCAGCGGGTGGGTGCTAACAGGCTGAGCTCGAGGCCCCTGCCCAGACTGTGGCCAGCGCCTGTGGGCAGGCTGGGCTGCAGGCCCAGTGTGGGCCAACAGGCGCTGCCGGGACTGTGGCCAGCTGAAGCCTGATACCTGGCTCCTGGCTTGGGGGTAGCTGCCCGAAGGGTGGGACGGAGGTGTGGGCCTTCTGGGCGGCCAGCCTGGGGGTGGCTCTGTGGCTGTTTGGGTTGGCTTCAGTAGAACAAGTGGGAGGAGTTGCTGATGGCATCTCAGGCTCCACCAACCTCCCCAGAGATGGGGCATGTGCTTTGTCGGCATGGGTGGGCTCACGCACAGTCCCTAATCGGCTAGCCCCTTCCAACCCATGCTTCAAAACAAAAGCCCCCAGGCAGGCATTCCGATGGCGGAGGAGGCAGCAAGGGAAGGGTGTGGGAGGGGACGGGGGGCTGCTCAGGCCAAGGGAAGTGGAATGTGTGGGGTCTTGGGCTGTGATGTCTGGGACAGGGCCCAGAGACGTGGATGCCCAGGTTGCGAGAGACTGTGGGAGGGCAGGGATGCTCTGATGACAGCAAACTCTGTTTTCCCAGCTAGTTTGTGCGCAGCTGTTAACTCCAAACTCATTTCTCCATCACCCCGACAGGCAAGGCCACCATCTGGTGCTGTACAACTCCAGGGCGCTATCATACTCCAGGGCTCTGTGGGACCCGTCACTGGAGGAAAGGCCCAGTTCTCACTGAGGGCGCTGTGAAGGCTCCCGGGGCTTGTGCACAGGGGGCCCTGCCATACAACCTGGGGTCTGTGCCACCCCAGATGCCACCCTAGAGCGAGTCTTATTGCTTCTTGAGAATAGGAGAGGGTAGGGGAAGGAGAAGGGTCTTCTCTGCTGATGCTGATAACCAATGGACAGTGCTTAGTTCTCCGTGGGGTGACAGGTCCTTGGAGGCCTGGAGCAGCTGCTGTGTCTTCTTGAGATCCTCCTGCCTTCCAGACTCTCATCTGACCGAGCATGTACGGACCTCAGATTCACAGCTGGCTTCTCCCTTACAAACATAGAAACCAACAGACCTACTTTGGGTAAACTGGAGATTTATTAAAAGGGTGTTGGGAGACTTTTAGAATGTGTAGAGCTGTAGAGCTCCTGGCCCCACAGCCAGGAAATCAAAATCATTTTGCAGAACTGACCGGTCGGGGGAGAGCACTTAGGCCGTTACTGACACAGCAGTCAGCACAGTGCTGTGTCACCACCAGTACCAGGTACTGGCTGTCCCCAAACCTTAGCCCTGGCTCTTCTGGAGCTGGGATGTCGTGGCTTCTGCTGCTGACACCAGTGTGGATCCCAGGTGGCATCTTCTACTCCACTGCTTTATGCCTCAGTGTGATGTGACGAGTCAGGTGACAAAAGTAAGGTCACGAACTTGAGTTTCAGCAGCAAGAAGCCTGAGAAAGTGGAGGTCTGGCTGCCATAGAAAGAGGTGGTCTCTGCCTCTTACTAGGACTCTGAGTGGGGAATCTCCCAGACACAGAGGGGATACTCAAATGTGACAAATGACCATTGCAGATGTGTGCAGGGCCCCTCTCAAAAGACTAGCACAGACGGATTCTTTTTGTCTCCTGAGGGCAGGAATGGGTAAGCCCAGGATCACATGGAGAATGCCTACTAGCCCTGCTGGCTTGACTTTGAAACTGCCAGAAGTGCAGGGCTCTGTGCCTGGCTGGATCCCTCCTTAGGCCAGCAGACATGGTGTTCTGGCTGGGAGGGCTCTCCCTGGTGGAGGGTGGATGGCCTTGGGGCACGCCAGGTGTGTTTTCTTCCACACCTACTCCTCTCCATCCAGTATGAAATATTGTCTTCTTCCTCAGTTTATCCCCCTGCTCCACCACACAAACAACTTTCTTTTTTCTAGCAACATGTTCTGTTTAATTCCAAAATATAAAGGTCCTTGTTTTTCATTAAATAAGTAGTGTGTACTCTATAAAAATTCAAGTAATATATAAATCTATAAATTAGAAAGTGAAGAGTCTTCTTATCTGGAACCCCACTTAGATGATGATGGTTAATTTTTTAAATCTACATATATAAAAGTACTTGTATGTCTATCTAAGGATGAAAAGAATCTGTTCAAGGAATAGGTCCACAATATGGTGTTGATTTTAAAAAGCCAGTTCACATTTAAAACATCAGCTTCCTACAAGGGACGCAAGGGTGTATCCCGTGGACAGCGAGCCTACTCCCTGGTTGAGATCTGTGCTCGGGTGTCAGCCTGAAGGTGTTGCCTGCAGCAGGCCAGCAACTGAGGTCGGGCTCTTCGTGGGGTAGCGTGGGGTGGGTGGGGGGAGGACGTCTTTCTCAGTCTTGGGGTCTGACAGCTATCGCCAAGGTTCCCCCTTTGTCACAGGGGTGGGGGGCCCGCCTGTCCCCTAGCCTCACCCTGATCTCCCTGTCCTGGTGTTGCTCAATAGGACTCATCATTCCCTCCCTCCCCTCCCTCTCCCACAGTTCCCAGAATTAGGACCCCGGCCGCCAGCTGCAGCCTGTCCAGGTTCCCTATCGGATTATGAAGCTTAACATTTTTGTGAAGGAAGAAGAAAGCCTTCCCTCTGGAAAGCGATAAGAACATTCCATCCTCCTCTGGCTCCAGGGAGCCTGGGAAACAATCACCAAAGGGAGAGAGACTCCCCTGGGATGGGCTCCCCAGGGCACAGGGCAGGGCTGCCCTCTGCCGGCCCTCCCTTCTGGGCCTGCCCTTCCCCGCTTTGCCTGGGCCTGCCCTTCCCCGCTTTGCCTGTGGTCAGCAGAGCCTGGGACAGGGGCCTGCGGAGGAGGGCAGGCCTCGGGCTGCAGGAATAGGGTCTGCTGGGTGCTGGCCTTCTCCCCAGCCTGGGCTCCCAGGTGTCTATAGCGGGCACCAGCTTTCCTGACTGGGTTGTCTGATCTTGGAGATAGGGAGTATCCCCTTAAGACAGCACTAAGGAGAGAAGGCCCTGGGGGGTGTTAATGAACAGTGGGGTGGGTCTCACAGCCAGGAATGACCCAGAGCCTGAGATGCATGAGGAACAAGGAGCACAGCTGGCCACTTGATGGTTGGGGACCCAAGGGAGGCTCCTGTGGTTGGCACAGTAACCCAGGCACTGTCCAGTGAGTGTGCCCCACCCACCACAGCCTCTTCTTTCCTTCCTTCTCACCCTCCCTTCTTTCCCTATTTCATCCACAAGCAACATTTACGGATGCCTACAGAGTGCCAGGCCTTTAAGAGAGAAAAGGCTAGGCTGTGTCTCCACCTCAGTCCTTGGTCGTGGAGGACACATGCCTGCCCCAGGGCCTTTGCACTGCTTCCCCCTCATCTGATGCCCCTCCACTCTGGGTCCTTCCTTGTTGTCATCCTCTCAGTGATGCCTCCTTTGCCTCCATATCTAAAATGGCAAGACACCTCCTTCCCGTCGCGTGTACTGCTATCTCTCAGATTATATTGATGGATCACGTTTCTCATCAGTCTCTTCTCAATAAATTCTAAGTTCTCCGAATGCAGGAATCCTTCTACCCTTACTTCTGTGCCTAGAGGAGTGGCTGGGATAGAGCAAGCTATGTGGCTCAGGGGCCTGGCAGAACTGAATGACACGTGTACCTCCTGCAGCGGGTGGGGTTGGAGAGAATTTAATAGAAAGACTAGTGACTGTGTGTGGTTAGGGGAAATGAGCAAGAGGGAAGCGCCCCACAGCCCAACAGTGGGGTGGCTGCTGCCCCTAGGTGTAAGACAGGGGTTACCAGAACGCTGTTGGGTAGTTGTAGCCCAGCAGGACAGGAGTCTTTCTCTGCTCTCTCCCTCTGGTCTCCTGCAGTCAGACAGCAAGGGTGCCTGAGTAACGTGGCCCATGCAGCTCAGCCTCCTGGACAGCTGGGACAGCTTGGATCTGGAGGAGACATGGTGAAGACCCACACACAATGGACTTCTGAATGATGGAATAAATGTCCTTAAGAAACCCAGAGATTGGTGAAGACACATCCGTTCCACTGCTCGGCCACTCATTCAGGTACCGTCACACATGGCTTAGTGCTGGGAATGCGTTCTGAGCAATGCACCTGACTTCCTTGTGCAAACATCGTACAGTGAACCTGTGTGGACTAGTCTCCCACGCACCTAGGCTGTATAGGATGCTCTATTGCTCTGAGGCTACAGTCCTGTATCCTGAGTTACTGTGCTGCATACTGTAGGCAATTGTCATTCTTTGGTGAGTACCTGTGTATCTAAAGAGAGAAAGCACAGCAAAATGTGGAATTATAATCTATGTGCCCCCTGATGTGTATATGGTCTGTGGCTGACAAACATTGCTCAGTGCATGACCACGTTTAGTCATTCATTTGTTGAAGGTGCAGCTATTGAGGGCTGGATGGGAGTTAGGGTCTGTCAGTGACAGTGTGGAGACAGTCTCAATCCTCCCTGGGCCCTGGTTCCAGGACAGCCTTGCTGGAAAGATGGACACTGAGGGCCAGTATCACGATCTGGAACAGCTGATGCTTGGCCTGCTTGGCCCAGCTTGCTGTGTGCTGTGGGGCAGCTCCAGAGCGCACCTGGTGGGGACACATCAGGCCCAAGGCAGGCCGAGACACTTAAGAAATCCTTGAGACCTGTTCAGTCAGGCCAGATGGGGTGGAAGCCCTGGGTGTGGGTGACATCATTTATCACTTGTTTTTCTAAGCCCTGGGGATTTGAAGCTTGCTGATGAGCAGGTCACAGAGCCCGGATATACTCAGCCTGTGAGCTCTGTAACCCTGTAATCACTAACGCTGAGCAGCAGGCAGGTGCGCTGGGCCCTGGTGCGCGTGTGCATCCATTTGACCTGCACGACAGCCCCCTGAATCCTGCAGTCTAGGCCTGCATGACTATTGAGGGACCTGAGGCTCAAAAGTTGAACCCTGGCATTTTGTGTCCAGAGTTGGTGCTGCTGTCCTTATTGTAAAGATTTTGGTGGCAGGTCTGTGATGAGGACAGGGCAGTCCTGTGAGGGAGGTCTGGGGACACTCTTGCGTTTTCCCTGGTCATCTGGGATCCTCTGTGGGAGGAGTATTCCAGGGCAGGGGTGACTTGGCCAGAGACCAGTGTGGGCTCCAGGTTGGGGGTTACTGGCTAGGTGAGCCCTCTGACACACAGCTGTCGCCCTGCAGCAGCTTCTTCCCTGGCCTCCTGCTCCCCCACCCCCAAACACACACACTCATTCTCTATGAGGATTGTTTGCAAATCTCATGATCCTTTAGCAGCTCCTGTTGGCCTCAGAATAAAAGGTCCAAACTCCTCTGCGTGGCCTGGAGGTCCCTGCAGGCTCTCCCTGTCACCTCACCAACCTTATTTCTGGCTGTTTCTTCCTGGCCTCCTCTGATCCAGCCCACTGGCCATCCTGCTGGTTCTAGAAGCCACATCACTGGAACGGCTGAAGCATCATTGCCCTGGCTATGTCCCCTTCAGGGAATACTGCTCCCCGAGCTCCACAGATGCCTCCTTCCTTCACACCACTAAGGCCTCAGTTCAAATGTTATCCCTTGAGAATTTTTCTAAATTATTTCTTATTTGGAAAAGATAATTCCTCCATTAAAAGGAAGCAAATTTGAGGGAGCAAATGTGCTGGTTGGATTTAAGTATCCTTAGCACCTAGAACAGTGTCTGGCACATAGTATGTACTAAATAAAAAATTCTTCAGTAAGAATTTGCCCTGCTGTTTTCTACTGGTTCTTTGATCCTTCATGCAGATAACTCCACTGATGCTCTAATTCAGAGCCCAAGGCCGCTTCTTTGGGGGAGATCTGCAGTTTGACTCCCCCCACCCCCTGTGCTAGCCCATATCTCTCCCCCCTTTTGTTCCACCCTCCCAGAGCCCTGGACTTCTGTTCTTGTATCTCACCTTGCCCTGGCTAGTGCAATGCTGGTCTCTGCACTAGAAAGTCAGCTCTGTAAGGAGTGCTCAGGGACCGTGCTGTTTTGTTTCCTGCTGTATCCTGGTGCTTAGCACAGTGCCTGGCACACAGTAGGTTTCCTGAAATTATGTGTTGAATCATTACAGGGACAGCTGGGAGCCTCAAGCAACCATCAGAATAAGGGCACAGCCCTCCCCAGCTTCTTCTACCTCAAAGGGTCTGGAATTCTGTGCCAGGCGCTTTTTATGTCTTTCCAGCACATGCATGAGGTAGGTGTGGTGAGCCTCCTTTATAGGAGAAGACAGAGGCTTGGGGTGATCAGGGAGCTCTCTTTCAGTTACACATCAGAGAGTGATGGAGCTGGAACTCAAACTCGGACCTACTTGACTTGAATGTGCTTCTTTCTTGGGGGTCCCTTTTGCTCCGGTGTGACTGATGACAAGAGCAGGCAGATGGCAAGGTAGCAGCTGCCCTCCGCAAGATTCTTCTGTTCCCTATAGCCTGTATTAGTTACTTATTACTAAGCAACAAATTAACCCCAAAATTAGTGTCTTGAAACAACACACTTTTACCTCATAGTTTCTGTGGGCCAGGAAGCCAGGTGCAGTTCAACTGGGTCCTGAGTCTCAGGGTCCCTCACAGGCTGCAGTCAAGGTATTGGTTGGGGCTGTGGTCATCTCAAGCCTCAACCAGGGAAGGAGCAGCTCCAGCTCATCTCCATGGCCCATGCTGCTCGTGTCACTCCCATGGATTCTGCTCCTTGCTGGCTGTTGGCCAGAGGCTGCTCTTGGTGGCGCTTTGTCACATGGGCCTCTCTAACGTGGCAGCTTGTTTCATCAAAGCCAGCAAGCAGAGAAGGCAAGAGAACACCAGAGAAAGGGAAGTCACGGTCTTTATAACTTAATCACGCAAGTGACATTCCATCACTTCTGCAGGAGCCCTTTAATAGCAGCATGTCCACAACTCTAGCCCACTTTGGAGGGGTGGGGACGACACAGGGAGTGAGTGCCAGCAGCCAGGGATCACTGGAGCCGCCACACAGCCTGGTGCTTTTTGGGTAGCTATCAGAGCATGAATTCCTGCAGGGCAGCCAACCTGTCCTGATGGCCAAGCCTGCGTGAGTGGGCAGGCTGTGCGCATGCGTTCATCTACGGGCTCGTTTATTGAACAGACATCTACTCTGCACTTACTGTGTGCTGGGTCTTGATTGCTGGCATCACAGAAGAGAGCTCCTTTCCTGCCTTGAAAGTGCTTGATCTATAAGGGAAGAGGTGAGACTTAGCGCCTGTGCTTGGGGACTTTGGGCTATAGCAGCGCCAATGCCCCTTCAGCACTTACAACGTGGTAGGCTAAAAACTACACATATTATCTTGCATCTGACCCTGCCAACAGCCTATAAAATAGGTACAGTCTTCCCTCAGCGTCCCTGGGGGATTTATTGGTTCTAGGACCAATAAATCATCTAAAAATCTACATATGCTCAAGTCCTTGATATAAAATTGTTTCATAATATCTGTGCACATCCTCCTGTATAACTTAAATCATTTCTAGATCACTAGTAATACCTAATACAATGTGAATGCTATGTAGATATAATACCTGTCGTACTGTATTATTTAGGGAATAATGATAAGAAAAAACTCTGAGCATGTTCAGTACAGGTGCAATTTTTTTTTTTTTTTGGGGGGGGGGAGTATTTTAGATATGTGATTGGTTGAATCCAAGGATATAGACCTTGGATACGAAGGCCTGAGTGAATTACTATTATTACTCCTTTTTAAAGAAGAAGACATTGAGGCACAAAAGGGTAATTATTTGCTCAAGGTCACAGCTGGTGAGGCAGGGCCAGGATTGCGGCCCAGGCAGGCAGTCTGACTCCTGAGTCCACACACTTAGTCCCTGGCCTGTCCTGTCTATTGAAAGGCAGGCTCCATGGGGCTGGCTTGCAGCAGGAGGACAGGTGCTAAGGGCTGTCCTTGGGAGGACTTCTGTCCTCGCTCTTCTGGGCCCTATGTAGACACTTTTTCGTGGTATTATTTGGGATGGGGAGAGTGACTGGGAAGCCCACTCAGCAAGCAAGGGAAGAGAGTTGTTTTGGTTTAAAAGATTGACATTTTAATAAACTGCTCTTAATTAACAGCACTTTGAAATTCTGAGTGGCGTGCTCTCCATCTCAAAACACGTGGGCTGGGGGCTTCTCAGAGAGGGAGATGCTTGTGGGTGATCTCCCTTTTTGAAACAAACCCAGACCCTCCAGTCACAATTTATTTTTCATTCCAAAAATGATCTTTACTGCAAATGTTGCTTTGGTTCAAGTGAATTAGAAATCCTTATTACACAGGAAGGCACTTCAAACAGTGCCCGGCTTGCCGCGCCGGCTGCGGCATCAAAGGCTCCGCTGGAATCTCTGATTACCACCCAGGCTGTAGCCCACTTGGGAGCAGCCGGCATCTGAGGACTGAGCGGGCACAGGGGGTGCAGGAGCCCGGCATCCTCCATGTCAGCCGTGGTAACTCTCCAATTCTGGGGGCCTGGAGCAAGTACTTTGGGCAGAAGGGAATGGTGTAGATGACCTTGGCTGGTGTGTACTATGGACCCATTTTTCTGAGGCAGAAAGAGGCCAGTCTCTATGGGCCTGTGCCCACCCCCACCCCACAAGGAAGAAAACATCAAAACTCTTTACTCCCCTTGGGGACATAGGTATTGTTTTCTTTGTTCTAGAGACAAAGAAGGGAGGCTGTGTTTCATGGCTGCCCAGTTATGGGAGTTGAAGCTGAGATTCACACTGCTCTGGGTCTATCTTCCCCTCTAGATTGAGCTCCTCAAAATCAATTTGTGTCACACTCATTTAATATTCTCAGCAGCTGGCCCAGGATCTCATTCATGGCAGGCACTGGGCAATGTCCTTAAAGTAATCAAAGCAGAGTCATTCTTTCATTCAACAATATTTGGCCTGACAATTAAGTTCACAAACTTGCCTTTGTATGCTTAATCAGCAGCACTGTACAAACAAATCAGTAAGGATTAATAACCTTGGTGTCTTAGTGTCTTGCAGTTGGGTTCATGTCCACGTGTGATGGTGTCTTGCTGAGCGATGCTGCTTATTGTTGTTTTTGTGTGTTGTGAGAATGTTGGAGCTTGAATCAGAGCAATGGATAGTTCTAAGTTCCTTGTTAAACCTGTAAGAGTGAAAGTAAAATCAGGCACATGTAGCCCATGGTTATGGGGTAATGCCATGAAGAAATGGTAGCATATGAATGGATTGAATGTTTTTTGGAGGGCAGAGAAAAACATCACTGATGAAAAGAGGTCAGGGTAACCAGTAACGAGAACTGATGAAAAACTTGCAAAAATTAATCAAATTGTGCATTGGATTCATCAGCTGACTATGGGAAGTGTAGAGAAAAATCAAGAGAAACAGGAAAATCTGAACTGAAAATTTTGACCAACAACTCATGGCTCTTGCATCGTGACAATTTATCTGTGAGGTAGTTTATAACCTGTAAACAAATAGCTATATGGGAACACCCTCCCTACTCACCAGATACGGCCTCCAATGACTTTTTTCTTTACTAAGAGATAAAGAAAATATTGAAAGAAAGACATTTTGGTGACATTCAGGACACCAAGGGTAATATGACAACAGCTTTGATGACCATTTCAGAAGAGTGCCAACATTGCTTTGAAGGATGGACTAGGTACTAGCATGAGTACATAGCTACCCAAGGGGGTATTTAGAAGGTGCCATAGGGATATTTAACAATGAAGCATGGAGCACTTTTCTGAAGATGAGTTTGTGAACTTACTTGTCAGATCTTACATTCATTGAATCTTTACCATGTGTTAGATGCTGTTCTTACCATTTTTTCTAGTCAGTCTTGGCTGCTATATCAACTTACTACAGACTGGGTGGCATATAAATGATGGAAATTTATTTCCCACAGTTTTGGAGGCTGTGAAGTCCAAACCCAATGCACCAACAGGCTCAGTGTCTAGTCAGGACCTGCTTTCTGTTTCTTAGATGGAAGCTTCTTCCTGTGTCCTCACATGACATAAGGGCCAAAGGAGCTTTTGAGATCTCTTTATTAGAGCACTAATCCCACTCATGAAGGCAGGGCTCATCATCTAGTCACCTCCCCAAAGGCCCCACCTCCTAATGCCATCACCTTGGGGGTCAGGATTTCAATACATGCATTTTGGGGGACACAAACATTCAGACTGTAGCAGTGTTGATAGCATTAAGCTGGTGTAGTGAATGGTGGCCCCCCAAAAGACCTGCCCACAACTTAATCCCTGGGACGTGTGAATGTGACCTTAATTAGAAAAAGGATCTTTACAATGACATTATGAGAGCATTCTGGATGGCCTTGGTGGACCCAAGTCCAATAACTGTGCTTATAAAAGACAGAAGAGGAGAAGGCAGGAGAAGAGGAGAAGACCACATGTAGCCAGAGGCAGAGATTAGAGTGGTGCAGCCACAAGCCACGGGACCCTTGGAACCACCAGAAACTGCAAGGGACAAGGCTGGGTTCTTTCCTAGAACCTTCAGAGAGATTGTGGTTCTGCCAACACCTTGGTTTTCAAATTCTGGTCTGTAGAGCCATGAGAATAAATTCCCATTGTTCTAAGCTCCTCATTTGGTGGAGCTTTGTTATGGCAGCTCCCAGGAGCTACCAGAGCTGGCACTGGAGGGTAAGATGATGCCTTTGACCCCTCTCCCTCTCTTTGGGCATGCAGAGGAGTTGTGGCTGGGGTATGTGGCTGAAGGGGCTGATAATCTTATTGCAACCTGGGTCAGTGCCACTTTCCTCTGGAGATGTTTGACTGGTCCAGCATAGACGTGGAGAAAGGAAGCCGCTCTGCAGGCCGCTCTGCAGGCCCCTTAGCAACTTGGGCATCATTACAACAGAGCATGCTAATGAGTTGAGTCAACATAAGTGAAAATGAGTAGCATACAGACATGGGCCCCTCCAACCACAGCAGGCCATGGGGATGTAGGGGCTAGAATGTCTGGTTAAATGCTGGTGAGGGCTGGGCACAGTGGCTCGTGCCTGTACTGTAGTCTCTACATTTTGGGAGACCAAGGCAGAAGGATCTCTTGAGGGCAGGAGTTTAAGACCAGCCTGGATGACATGGTGAGACCTTATGCAGACCTTGCAGAAAAATAAGAATTAGCTGGGTGTGGTGGCATTTACTTATAGTCCTAGCTACTTGGGAGGCTGAGATGGGAGGCTCACTTGAACCCAGGAGTTCAAGGCTGCAGTGAGTTATGATTGTGTTACTGAACACCAGCCTGGGTGACAGAGTGAGACTCATCTCCTAAAAAAACAAAACAAAACAAAAAATCAAAACAAAATGCTGGTGGATTTCTCTGTAGCTCTGGTTGTTGAAATCTCCTGGCCTTTAGAAAGGTGGTACAGGATAGAGATTTGCCAGCTTTTTCAGAAAGGACTTTAGGAGCTTCCAGCTCTCCTTACCCACCTTCCTCTCAGGGAGACATCCAGCTGCTGTTCCAATGCCTCAGAGAGTCAGCCCAGCTTCAGGCAGCCCTTCCTGGAATCCTCTGCAGAAAATTCTTCCCTACAAAGAACCCACACATATGCCTCTCCGTGATGTCTACTTTTGCTCCCATTTCACAGATGGGAAAATTGAGTCTTGGCAACATTATAGAGTTATTCATACATTCAGTGCAGAAATAAGCATTCTGACAGACTACAGAACCTAAACTGTCTGCCACAGCCATGAAAAGAGTAAGCACAACATGCTAGTGAGGGTTTGTGGTTGTCACCCTAGGTTAGCATCACCATTGGTCATTACAGTGAGCAGTGAGATAACTAAGCACTTAGCTGTAGTCCCTTGAAGACCAGGTAGGCCACCTAAACCAGTGGCTTTCTCTCCATACCTCCACGGGATAGAAGTGTGCTGGGGGTGGTAGTTTTTCAGAATATTTCCTGAGCTTTTGGTCTCCTGCGTCCATCTGCAAGCAAGGATTCTGCCTGACATGGAGACTCCATCTGAAACCTGTTGGCTCTTTCTTGGTAACCTCAGACATACTACATATCAATACATTTTACAAATGCAATTAGTTTAGAACAGGGGAGAGATAAGATTGTATTTGGGCCTGAATTCTGACGGGCCAATCACCGCTCCTTTCAGGTAGGCTACTGGGGGTGGATACACCAGGAGATAATAGCAACACCACTTCACCAGGAGCTGGGACAAGTCTGGCACCTTCCAGTGAAGTCCCAATCCTGGGACACAGTGGGACTTCTTCCTCTCCATCTAAGCTGAAATCCAAACCTCATCATCAGTTAGTCCCCAAGTGTGAAGAGGCGGCTGTCCTAAAGCACAGTGCCATACATGTGGGCCTTCCACAAACCACTGCTCACTTGCCACAAGAGAACAGCCATGTAGAGACCATAACTCAGCACCCTGCCTCCTTCATCAAGAAAAATCTTTGCTATAAAAAATATTCCAGCTGAACCAAACAGTATGCCTAGTGACACAGCCAATTTACATTCTGGCACAACCTTCTTATCTCATCCCAGGCCAGTAAAAACCAGTTCCTAGTCTAACAGAGGTTCATGGACCACATTTTTAGCAGTCCTGCTGTAGCACGTGTAAGAAACCCCAAGAGAGAAAATTACCAGGGCCTGCTGAGGGGCAACCACTGGTCCCTTATTAAGCAGGCCAAGAGGCCACTGGAAGCAGAGAGAGCCCCTGTAGGCGCCAGGCCCCCGCACAGTGATTCTGCTGATTAGTAGCGTGGCTCCACCTGGAAGACTAGGAGTTCTCCTCTGGGTGAGCTGGAGTAAGGAGGAGACTGGTCAGAGAGATGAAGAGCAAGATGGAAGATTTCCTTTTCCCCTACAGAAATTTCTTTCGATTTTTCTGTAAAGCCTTAGCAACAAGGAAGCAAGTTCCTGGTGATCGTAGTTTAACTCTTATGTGTTTGTGAATTTTATAGTTCTCAATCAATGTAACAGCAGAAGGCCTGTGGGCATCGCCTGGCCTTCCTGGAAAATGAAGGCTCAGTTTCCAGGGTGCTGGCATATAGGTTTGGGATTGGCAGGAGCCTGGGAAAGACTGAGATGAGCACAGGGACCCAGTTCTTTAGGTGGTCGGACCAGAGAGGCCAGAGGGTCCCAAAGGCAGGAGAGCTCCCCTTTGTGGGTTTCCTCCCAGTGTTGGAGAGGTCACAGCCTGAGAACTCACCAGTGACACTCCAGGGGTGATCTATGACAGGGAAATCATCTATGAGGAGGTAGGGAGGAGATGGCGGGATCCTGGGGTTTCCTTGAGCTCTCACGTGTTTGCACTTGAGCTGGTCTTAAAACGGTGCTGGAGAGGACCCGGGTTGCCAGCCTGCCCAGGAGGACTGAGGCTGAGTCCTCAGGGAAGTCTCAGATGGAGCTGGCTGGGGCTGAGCTCTGCCTGGGCAGTACCTTTGGAGCTCAGTTAAGTGATTCCGATCCACTTGGTAGGCTTTGCAGGGGATACAGAACTGGCTTTAGCATACACTGCCTAAAGTACTAACAAGAGTTATTAGGAGGTGTTCCCTGCATCCCAAGCTGATGCTGAGAGCCTGGCATGTGTTGTCTCGTGTAAGTCCTCAGAGGGAGATGCAGGTTATCCCTTTTTACAGTTTCAAAGTGGAGCAGGAACTTGGACTCTATGGTCAGGCACTAGACTGGTGGTTTGCAGTAACGCTAGCACCACCTGGGGAGCTTTGACCAAAATACCCATGTCCAGAGTCCATGCTACATCAATTAACTCAGGATCTAGGCGTGAGACCTGGAGACAGTCCTTGATGATGACTCCCACAGACTGCACCCTGTGTTCCGTGGGGCTGAGAACCTTGCCTCTGGAGCCCATGGCCCTAACTACTGCACAGCACTACCTGCGGCCCACTCGTCTCCACTGCAGCCTCCTAGTTGTGGGGACCCCAGAGCCTTTAATTTTCCCCACTGGGCCAAAGGGGTCCCTGATACACAGGGACCAACACAGTGCCATAAGAGACATACCAGGCTAAAAGCCTGGGGGAGAGAAGGAGCCCTCCCTGGAATTAACGGCAACTTTCTGGAGAAGGCAGGAGAGTTTGGTTAAGGGTCAGAGTCAGAGAGACTGCTAGGAACTTAGCAGGGGCCTCTAGTGTTTGTTCTTTCCCATGAACTTGATTCTCTGGGTACTGGGAGCCATGGAAGGTTTATGAGCATAATTGTGACCTCATCAGAAAGCCATCACCTTGCTGAAGCCCCCATAGTTTCTGTATCTTCTTACTCTAGGGGTGGATTCTAGGATGCTGGGGTGGGAGGAATGCTGAGAAATGGAGTTTGCAGAGGAGGACAACACTCAGGGTGTAAACACTTGCAGCAGAGAGCAAATCCTTAGGCTTCTGTCTACCTCCCCTGTCCCCAGGAGCACAGATAGGTGCTCCCGAGACCCAGACTCCCTGCCGCTTTGCCTTTGGCCTCACAGTTTCTCCTGCCTGGAGAGTCCTCCCCTCTTTATCAGCCATGAGAATATATTCATATTTATACTTCAAAACCTGCTCCAGAAACCTGCATGAATGCTCCCAGAAGAGAGGTAACCCCTTCCTCCTCAGCCCTCCCACAGCGTATTGCAGCACTGCACAGACCGTATGGTCATTCTCATCGTCTACACGCTGGATTCCCTGCTAGACAGTGAGAAATGTGGGCAGCACTCCTGGCACATAATAAGCACTGAAAAAATATGTCATTGTCAGGTTGACTTTATTTCCAAGATCAGGAGTCTTGAGATAGTAGAATTTTAGGATGCACTACTAAACTTCCTACGGGAATCTCCTCTCCCTCTGCCCGCTGCATCCAGCAGCCTTCTCCGTTATCTTCACTGCCTACCACAAAACAATTGTCTGAGAAGGTCCCAAAGACAAAGGGATTACCTGGGATTTTGGTATCAATAGCTTCCTGCCAGCTTGTCAGATTGGCTATACTGGATCTTGGAAAAAGGGGAGCTACAGCTGTGGGAGGTCAGGATGTGGCTGAGGGTCAGGGAAGAGAGATCCAGGATGCAGTGTTTTGTGAGGGTGGAAGGGATGTGACCTCTTTATTGCTGCCAGCGTTGGCTGTGTGTACAGAGGAGGGAGAGGAGCTCTGGTGGCAGCAGGGGGGGGCGCATTAGATTCACATTTGTTGTGGGGCCAGGCGTCACTCAGATGGCTCAGGGATGGGCTGGGTTTGGATCCCAAAACATGTGTGGGTGCACACGTGTGTAAGTGTGAGGTACCAATTTGCTCTGATGACTGTGGGCAGACCCAGGCTCCCAGGGCCAGCCAAAGAGGGGATTACTTTCTGGTTTAGTAGATTAAATACTGAGGTTTCTGTGAATTAAACCCCAAAGCAGCTTTGGAATGTTTTCACTGTCTCCACTGAGAAAATGAGATCTTTTTCATCTGCTAACACTGGGATAATAATAACCGGATCCCTGAGCTGCAGTGAGGATTAAATGAGCTCCTGTACGTCAAAGCCCTGGTCTGAGCTTGGGACACAAGCAGGCCCCAATGAATGGTGGTTCTCAAGTAAATGGAGGCTCAGGGTGGGTAGAGCAAGCACCTTGCTTTAATGCCTTAGAGGCAGTAGCCAGGGGTCTTTCACTTGGTGTCTTTCTGTCTTTGAGCTTTTAGTCCTGGGGCAGCCCAGTCTTTGGTCAAATGTGGGTTCTCTCCCAACCTGTCCACGCTGTGGCAGGAGACCTGAAGCGAGTTCTGTCATCTCTCTGAGCCTCAAGTGCCCCCTGGTCACAGAACTTATCTCATAGGGTCGCTGAAGGATTTAATGACCTCATCTGCCTCTTCCACAACTCCCAGCTTCTGTGCTGACCCTGGCGGTCTATTCCAGAGAGTGGCCAGATAAGCCCTTTAAAACTGCAGTCTGAACTTGTTATCTCCCTGCAGGCAACTGGGAATGCTTAGAGTAAAATCTAAAGTCCTCACCATGGCCGCCACACCTTGGCTGATCTGCTCCTAGCGTGCATCTGCCAGCAGCCTGCCAGCTTCCTTGCTGTTCCTGAAGAGGCTCCTGACTCAGGGCCTTTGAGTCTGCTGATTTCTCTGCCTGGAATGCTTTTCCCCTGGATAACTGCACAGCCTGCCTCTGTGCTTAACAAATCTTTGCTCAAATCTGCCTCCTCCTGAAGGCCACCTTGGTGTCTCTTTCTAACTGGGGTTCTCAGCCCCACCCTATTCCCTTCCTCTGATGCGTTTTCCTTCGCATCACTAAGCAGGAAGGAAATACCCACTTTGTCTTGCATATTTGTCTACCTTTGGTTCCCTGGCTGGAATGGAAACTCCAGGAGAGCAGGGATTTTGTTTGGACTTTGTTTCGCTTCATAGGTCCACAAACTGAATAACTATTTGGCAAAGGAATAAATTAATGAGTCAGTGCCCATAAAGCTTCGTTACTGTCACACGTGAGCACTCAGGATTATTAGCGATAAAATGAAATGACCCTGAATCCATAGCCATAGGATTCTGTTCTGGTCCTGTTGTCAACTTACTGTGCACCTTAAGCAATTCAGTTACCCTCTCTGGACCCCTGGGAAAGCATTGTGCAAAAGGACATACCAGCTCCTTCCTTGGCTGAGAGAAATCAGGGTTCAGGGAAGGGTCAGACTGATAAGAAGACAGTTTGCCAAGGAAAAGAAGCTCCAAGAATATAAAGTAGAGGCCTGTTTTCTCTGAAGAAAGCCAGTGTCTCTAATTTCTCAATATGTACCAGCTGGGCTGTGTCAGGTGGTTGTGTATCAGAAAAAAAAAAAAAAACCCCTTTGACTGAAATGGTGATATTTTACTGAGACCACTTGGTTTTGCTTTCAAATAATTTCTTCAGGGCTCCCAAGTGTGTCCTCTTCTTTACTCATTAGCAGTCTACAGAACTTAAAGGGGAGACTCTAATTAGGGAAAACTTTCATATCATTTACCAGGGAAAGATTGAAGAGGGTTGCCTTATGGGCTGCAAAGAACCTTCTAAATCCACATGCAGGCCCTTTGGCTCCAGGCCTCTGACTTGAGCTAAGGAGCAATCTAAAGACACAGGTCAGGAGGATGAATCTGCCTTTTGGAGTAGGCAATTATTATTTTTTTAATATACATTCTGGAAAAGTACACAGGACTGGGGCATCTGGGGTGCCTGGGGATGGGTCTGACTCTCGCTTGTTGAAGAAGTGCAATTATTGACTCTGCTGTTAATGAGGAATGTGGAGTTTATAGGCTCAGGGCAAAGGAAGAGCAGCAGGGACAACCTAAATTCGCAGAGAATATTCCAGAGGGGTCTCAGAATCAGGACATGGTAGAGGGGGAGGCCCACTCGTGGCCCCTCTGGGAGGCTGTGAGAGTGAACAAGGGTTTAGCGCCTCATACTAATGTCAGCTCAGTGTGTGTCAGTAGGGGAGGTTGCTGAGAGTGCTGTTGTCTTATGTCATATCGGAGCAGACAGAGCATGTCCAGTGAGGGGAGTGATAGTCTTATCAACCTCCATATTGGCCAGCTCCAGTGAAATCAGGGTATTTGGGTCTGGTCTCCATAGTTGAGGGGCAATAAAGATAAAGTGGTAATTATGTGGAGAAGGTAGTAGGGAGGTAGGATTACTTTTTAAACCACAAATTAATTAATAGTTAAGCAGCCCAACTACAAAAAGGGAAAAAACCTTTGTGATGACAGCTGTTAACCAAGTAGCTATGAATATGACATTGGAGTTAAGGGGATCTGAGTAGAAATCTCGGATTTACTGTTTTTTACCTGGCTCAGGCCGGGTTCGAACCCACCACCTTCGGTGTATGTGGCTGGTGCCTTAACCACTGTACTATGGGAGCCGAGCCAGAATCATGGGTTCATATTATTGGCTGTGTGGCCTGGAACAAATATTTTCCGCCTTCCCTCTGAGTCTCAGGTTCCTCATCTGTAAAAGGAGACATTTTCTGTTTCGTAGGGTTTTGCGAGGGCTAAGTTGGGTAATCTATTACATCAAATATTTAGTGCCTAGTAGGCACTCAACAAAAAGCAGAGATTATGAAGTAGGATTGTGCTTACTCTGAAAGAGAGGGAAGCATCCTCGGAAGTGTTCGAGGAGTGGAATTCCAGCAGGGACTCTTGCCTGGGAGGGTAGTGGCTAGTTGACCAGGGAGCTTTAATCTTCTGGGCTTCTAAGTGTGTCTTTAACCCCTTCGCTAGGTCCCCAGGCTGTCTTGCCAGCTTATACCTAATGAAATGTGAGGAACTTCATACTCTTAGAACATTCACATTTTTAAAGAAGAAGGAAAGATTATGTAGCTTGAAGGGCCTAGTTTTAGGTGATGTCATGGGGTGCTAGTGGAGGCTGAATCCCAGTCCATGGAGCAACATCTTCCTCAGCCTGCAATGTTTCCCCTTTGTCCTTCTGACTGTGGCCAGAGGGAGGCTTGTGTGTGATGTTTGTCCTGTGGATGGGGAGGCAAGGGCTGTTCTCAGATGTGGTCCCTTCAAGCCTTCCTTGGATCCTTTTCACTGTGTTGATAGGATGTGGGAGGCAGTGGCTCGGAGAGAGTTTAAGGAAGATGTGGATGGTGCCAACCCAAAACAGCACCACCTGGGGACTGCCAACTCCAAGCCCAGCAGCAAAGGACTGTGGGTCTCGGCCCTTCCTGTGTCTCCTTTGGTTTTCTCTGAACCACCAAAATGGCATAGGAGATGTGCCCTAGGCCCTACCTACATCCTTTAGCATGCAGGTGAGCCCAGACAGGGGGCTGGGCTATGGGTTCAGCCAGTGCAGTGATAGGAAGGAGTGAGAAGAGAGGCCTGTCACTCAGGGCCTAGAGATGCCTAAGACCTGACCCTGCACCCTGGGGCCCCAGCCTGGGCTGTGGGCAAGAGAAAGTGGTCAGGGAAAGGGACAATATATTAGATGGATTTTATTTTATCAAGTTTTTTTTTTCATATTTTTTAATTTAATTTAATTTTTTTTTTTTATTAAATCATAGCTATGTACATTGGTATGATCATGGGGCATCATACACTAGTTTCACAGACCGGTTGACACGTTTATATCACACTGGTTAACATAGCCTTCCTGGAAATTTCACAGTTATTGTGTTAAGACATTTACATTCCACATTTACTAAGTTTCACATATAC
>CAUYPK010080680.1:0-15031 GCA_963574355.1 Loris lydekkerianus
CATGTGAAACTTACTGGATGTAGAGTGTAAATGTCTCAACACAATAACTAAGAAAATGCCAGGAAGGTTATGTTAACCAGTGTGATGAAAATGTGTCAAATGGTCTATAAAACCAGTGTATGGTGCCCCATGATTGCATTACTGTACAAAGCTATGATTTAATAAAAAAAAAAAAAAAAGAAAGAAAAAGAAACCCAGAGTCCAGCTCAGCCTGGAGCTCATACAGGAGACCTCTGGTATAGCTTCCTTAAGTCTTTATAGTTCTCTCCTCAATAGGAACACAAATTATGTTGATGACACTTTGACCATCAAACACTACTAAAAAATGTACTAAGCAGCTCCATCCAGCCCAGATAGTTCATTTGTTTCCTGAAAAGCCTAAGTTACCTATGGTGTTCACACCCCACAAAATGAGAAACAGGTATTTCGTTTAGCCTCCATGACAAAAAAAAAAACCCAGGAGAGTTCAGAGCTGGCTGTCTCTTCTAATCTCAAGATCTCAGTGGGTGAGGGCTGGTGGGTGAGGGATATTTAAACACTTTGTGGTTCCCCTCCCCCTTCAGATTACTTCTCATGTGGTATTGTAAACTACCTATTTGTAGTTTACAAATAGGTGACTGAGCTTTTGAAAATATAATTTTTTTGATTTCAGATTATAATGGGGGTATAAACATTTTAGTTACATTGTTTGCTTTTTGTACAATTAATGTCAGAGTTATAGGTGTGTCCTTCACCAGAAAAGTGTGCTATATACCCATGCAGTGTAACCACTGGGTGGAAATTTATCCATCCCTTTCTTCCTTCTCCTCCCAACTTGAATTTCATTGAGTTTTCCTCCCATAGGAGCGTGATGTTGATCACTGGGTTCTGCTTTACTATTGTGTACGTGATGTTTATATCTTATTTACCCACAGTATCTCCTAGGTACCCCCACGGTCTGACCTCGGTCCTGGAACAGAGCAAGTGCTCCATAAACACTTCTGTTAAATGAATGTTTTGTGTTTAGATAAATTATAAAAGGAAAGCAAAACAGGGTAAGGTTTCCTCCACTTGGCTTTTTGTAGGCTAGCTTTCCTTCTCAGTTTTTGCAGTGTTTTTGTTTTTACTATTAACTTTCAGTTTTCAGAATATCTTCTTTGGAACCCTTGCACATTGCTAAAGAGAATGTAAAATGGAGCAGCCCCTGTGGAAAACAGCATGGCAGTTCCTCAAAGCATTAAACATAAAATTACCATGTGATCCAGCAATTCCACTTCTAGATATATAGCCAAAGCCAGTGTAAAAAGGGACTTGAACAGATTATTTGTAAATTCATGTTCACTGCAGTATTTTTCACATGGAAGCTAAAATGTGGAAGCAACCCAAGTATCTATCAGTAGATAAATGAATACATAGAATATGGAATGCTTGTACAATGGACTAGTGTTCAGCCTTAACAAGAAAGGAAATTTTGACATGCTACAAAATGAATGAAAATTTAAGAAATTATGCTAAATGAAATAAGTTAGACTCAAAAGAACAAATGCTGTATGATTCACCTTACGTGAGATACCTAGAATAATCAGATATCTAGATAGAAAGTTGAATGGTGGTTTCCAAGGCCTAGATGAAGGGGGCAATCAGGAAGTGGTATAAACTTTAGTTCAGGAAAATGTAAAAGTTCCGAAGATGATTGGTGGTTGTGGTGGTGGTAACAGAAGAATGTGAATATACTTAAATGTCCAACATCTGTACACTTAAAAATGATTAAAAGGGTAAATTTTATGTTACACAGCTCTTACCACAATAAAAGAAATGTATCTTTTTTAGTAAAAGGTGAAGGATTTATAGTATTGGAAGAGAAACCAGAGTCTATCTTTTTAAATAGCATTATTCAAAACATCTAAAAACAATAATAATTATTACTATGACTATTTGTGGAATGACTAATGGAAGGCTTAGATGCACTGTTGTAGGTCCAGACATCATGGAAAGGCACTTTATTTATCATCTTGCAAAATAGAGATTTGTCAATAAATGTTCATTAGTTTCACCACCAACTCTAGCTCATCATTACCACCATGATACTTGTTGTCCAGATGGGACCCTAACATTCCACACATTAGGAAATTCTCAAGTCATTGCAGAATGGATCTCAACTTGACTTCTTTGTCTTAAGCACAGACTCATACACTGTTCGATTCTCACTCTTGCCTTAAATTTTTAATAAAATGTGATTGATTAACATTTAAAAGCAAACGCAAAAGCCTCGATCGACCTGCACTTATACTGATCAATGCTTCCAAGAAATGCAAGCTCTACTCCCTTGAAGGTGGAACATAGTTTTGAGCTGACAGATTTTCATAGTATACCTGACATTAGAAAAACACTTTTCTCATGATGTTTTTACAGCACAGGACAGAATTTAATGTGACTCAAATAACCTTTTCTTTTGCTCATTTCCCATCCTACCTTTTCAGTATAAAAAATAGCACATTTTTTATATTTCTTTCATCCAGCTTCTATACCTTTCTTACCTTTATCTTTTTTTTTTTTTTTTTTTTTTTTGTAGTTTTGGCCAGGGCCGGGCTTGAACCCACCGAAGCCCTACTCCTTGAGCCACAGGCACCGCCCTACCTTTATCTTAAACTTCTAATTTAGAGCTCCATTTCTTAACCTTATATAAGAAAAACAAATTGAGGACAGGTTAAAGGCATAGTCTTCTTGGGAATGAGAGGAAGCAACTTTATGGTCACAGACAATGCTGCAATCAATCCAAGAAACATGGTCAGGAACATGATTATCCTATGCCTGGAAACTATGGTTAGCATTTTAATTTCTACAAAACAATACAAATTGTGACAAAGCTACTGTTGTACCTTCAACCTGTCAAACTGCCTGGCACATAGTCGCCCTTCAAATCCACTTCCACTCTACCCCATCACTTTCTTCTAAATTGGTAAGTAATGTCAGTTCCCAGCAGTAAGATGCTTAGTAGAGGGGAATGTAGATGGGTAAAAAGTTGATTACAATACTTTCTACTTCGCTGAGACCTGGCCCTGGGAGGTTAGGAAGAGTTTGCTGGAAAAATTAATATTCACATTGAAAAATAATGATAATAATAATGAGTAGGGGAGGATAAAGTTTGAGCTTTCAACTGGGACAATAGAACATATACGTGTGTATACATATATATATATAGAGAGAGAGAATATACATGTTTACATGTGCGTATGTGTGGGGGGGTATATGTATATTTTATAATATATATGTAATGAGATTGATAAATTTTTATAATCCAAGTGCTTCTTAGGTAAAGTTTTGGAGGATAAAATTTTGGCCATGAGGAAGCCCCAAGTCTTCACTGTGTTTTGAAATTCATTATGATCTATCTCTGGCCATAATCAGCTTCAAATCCTAAATGACCCCAAACTAGTCTCAGCTCCTTTTGGGATTCTTTGCTTTCTAACTTCTTCCAGCAATCCTTTCTTATATATTCTTTAGATGATTCAAACTCAACATGCCCCCAAACAATGGCCTTTTTCTGTTTCCTTGACCACAGCTGTGCCTCCTATATTCTTTATTTTAGTAAATGGCATTCCCTCTCTACCAGACCTTTCAAGCTAGGAAACTTTGCTCTCCTGGATTTATCTTTTTTCTGTATTAACTACATGTAGTACCCCATTTCATCTGTTAAATATCTCCTAAAATCCTCCCCTCTTTTCTGGCCTTATTTACTGTGCCTGTCATCATTTAGAGACAGGGTCTTACTCTGTCACCCATGCTGGAGTGTATTGGCATGATCATAGCTCACTTCAGCCTCGAATATCTGGGCTTAGACAATCTTCTTGCCTTAGCTGCTCAAGTAGCTGTGACTATAGACTCTCACAACCATATCCAGCTTATTTTTTTATTAGTTCTTTTTTTTAGAGATGGAGTCTCACTATGTTGTCCAGGCTGGTCTCAAACTCCTGGCCCTAAGCAATGCTCCCATCTGGCCCCTCAAAGTGCTGAGATTACAAGCAGGAGCCATCGCCCTCAGCCATGTTATCATTTCAACTAATAGTTATTGCCAGGCCTCTTTGTGTCTAGTCTCCCATCTCTTTCCCTGGAATTCCCTTCCTATATTGTTGCTCCATTTACCTTTCTCATATGAAAATCTTATCATGCCACTCCCCAGTTTAAAACCGTGCAATTACTGGAACAAATTAAAACCACATTTCCTCATATGGCCCTTCACCTCCTAGCCAAACCATCTTTTAGCACCATTTCTTATCACACTCAACTTTGGCATATCAGCCCTAATCACCAACCACTTCTGATTGAAAAACTCTTAATCAAAATGTCAAACTGCACTTTTAATGTTACTTTCCCTGTTACTAAGCAAAATTAGCCACTATCTTTCTCTATGCTCCAACAGCCCTTGGTACGTCTGCCTCTAACATGACCACTTTGGATTGTCATTATTCATTGACAAGTCTTCTTCCTCCTCTCTAAATCCTAGGTCTTAACTCTAGTTTCATTGACTCTAGGATGAGTTTATGGGTTTTAGAACATAAATTGCCTGCAAAATTTTGTGGCAAGTGTGGCCATACACATCTAGGGTATTTTCATCACTTCTCAAAGAGGTCCATGACCCCAAAAAGTTAAGTACTTCTATTATCCTCAAATGTGAGCTTTTTTAGGACATAGAACATATTGTGTTCTTCTTTGTATAACCAGTTTATTGAAGAGTCTGATCTCAGTAGGGCCTAAACATGAAACAGTTTATTTTCCTCTAATCCTTACTTTGAACTACCTTCTGTTAAATCTGCGTTTCCTGCTCTGTGATGACATCTCAGGTAGATCTCATAACTTTCCAGTCTTTTTCAGTTATTTAAAAGACCAATTCACTTGTTAAACTCCTGATTCAAACAAATCAACTTTAAGAAGACACCCTTGAAGCAACCAGGGAATTTGAATATGGACTGTTATTAAAGAACATCATGGCTTGGCACCCATAGTGCAGTGATTAGGGGACCAGCCACATGCACAGGGGCTGGAGGGTCAGAACCCGGCCCGGGACTGCTACAACAAAAAAAGAGCTGTGTGTTGTGGTGGGCGCTTGTAGTCCCAGCTACTTGGGAGGCAGAGGCAAGAGAATTGCTTAAGCCCAAGAGTTTGAGGTTACTGTGAGCTGCGATGCCACAGCACTCTACCAAGGGTGACATAGTGAGACTCTGTCCCAAAGAAAAAAAAATCATGACATTATTATTTATTAATAAATATTATTTTGTATAATAATGAAGTTGTGATTATGTGTTTTTAAGTGCCTAAGCATTAGAGATGTGCACTTCTGTGCTTTCAGATAAAAAACTGTATGATGTCTGAGGCTTGATTGGTAATACTTCAAGAGAAAGTAGGAGCAACAGATCAAGCAAGATTGACAAAATGTTGATAATTATTGAAGTTGGGGAATGTGGGATACATGGACATTCTTAATAATTTTTTTCTATTTCTGTACACATTTCTAATAAAAAAAATTTTTTTTCTAAACTCAGTCTAGTTCAATTTAAAACTTCACTGTCACTCATATCCAGTGATGTACTGGTTCATGTTTAACAACCAGCTCTACAGGGGAAAAAAAGTAAGGAAAGTGATGATTGACAGCATTTGCTAATTTCCATGCTATAAATACTCCTACCATGGCCAATTTCAAGCTACTAATATTGCATTGCTTAATGCAGCGTTGGAAAGAGACAGGCGGTAGCACATGACAATATAGTGATAGCATAAAGTAAAGTGTGAAAGCATTAGGAAGTGATAAGACTTGAGTATGTATTGCCTTTGTTTTAACATAATTTATTTATGTTAATATAATTTATTTTTAATAATGACTGGATAACAACTTACTCATAAGATTCTTGAAAATATGACAATCTGTTCTCATGACCTAATGTGAACCAGCTCTGGAACATCCTCCCCTTCCTCAATTGCCTAATGCAGCAAAAATTGAGAACCATTGCTCTCGCCTGAATTGGCCCATCTCCACTCCTTACTCATTACTGTGAGCACACCCAGCTCCTCTTAATCAGGCATAACCAGACAGGAAAAGGAAGAAGCAAATAAATTACCCACTTTCCTTCCACTACTCTCCCCTCCTGCTTCTCTGAATCCTTGCTTTGAGATGGCCCCTTGAATAATATTTCAGTCTGCTATCATCTTAAACCTTGTGTTTGCTTCAAAATAGTTATGCCCAGTATCTATAGTATTTAATAAATTCTCCCACCCTCATAAAGTAATCACTTGATTTTTCATGAATAGTACCTTAAAGCAAGAGATGAGAGAATTTTTTTTTATTCCTAATAAACACTGGAGTATTGATGCCTTAAATTACTGAATGAGTACCCTCTTGGTTTAAGCTTAAGGACAATATATCTATCCATTATTTATAACCATTTTAAAAACTTAAGTAGTTCAATCCACACTGTTACTTACTCTTGTCTTTTCTGTATTCTAAATTGTGTGGCTTCAATTTAACAATGCAAAACTGTAATATATATCTTCATATCTCTATTTAGAAGACTAAATTTTGACTACTTTTTCATGCATTTTAGATAGAAGGAACAGACACAACAGAGTAATTTTAGCAGAGAAATGTATTGTGAGCAAAACAAAAAGGGGGAAGTATTACTCAACAATGCGTGTACATACACCCATACAAATACAAACAAAAATCCCCCAGCTAGATAGCAACAGAAAGGAAAATAAATATTTATTGAGCACTTACTAAGTACTAAACTTATTTGTATAAATCTCACCTAACATTTGCAATTCTATTAAGTATTATAATATCCACTTTGCAGATGAGGAAATTAAGATTGAGCATGTTTAAGAAATTTGATCATCAAGGCTGGAAACAGTGGCTCACGCCTATAATCCTAGCACTCTGGGAGGCCGAAGCAGGTGGATACCTTGAACTCATGAGTTCAAGACCAGTCTGAACAAAAGCAAGATCCTGTCTGTACTAAAAATAGAAAAACTGAGGCAAGAGGATCGCATGCGCCCAAGAGTTGGAAGTTGCTGTGAGCTATAACACCACAGCACTCTACCCAGGGCCAACAGCTTGAGATTCTGTCTCAAAGAGAAAAAAGAAAGAAAGAAAGAACGAAGGAAGGAAGGAAGGAAGGAAGGAAGGAAGAAAGGAAGGAAGGAAGGAAGGAAGGAAGGAAGGAAGGAAAGAAGGAAGGAAAGAGAGAGAGAGAGAGAAAGAAATTTGATCACCCAACTAAGAAATCAGGGAGCTCAGACACAAAAAGAATTTGTCTGACCCCAGAGTCTGCGGTCTTTTCCTAAAATCAGACAATCTTCTAAGTCTAAGGCTTCACATTGGTCTGCTGATTCTAAGGATCTCTCCACCACAGCCAAGCACCATCTAAATGTTCATGTTTAAATGATATTTAAAGCTTCATTAGTACAAATCCAGAAGATAGAGGAAATAAGCTCCGATGCCTGTGAAAGTATGATGCCCAATAAAATTCCAATCTTTCCCATCTCTCACGCTCTTTCTCCTACACCAATGTGAAACTAGAAACAAAAAGCAGCCAACTATTCTGGTTCTCAGGATTCTTGCCTGTCACTATTCCCACCTGTCTGAAAGTATCTATAATATACATTAATCTACACAGTGCAGGGGGAGGGGAGAATTGTCTTTTCTTCACCTATCTTATGTTCATGGCTCATGCCCCTATAACAGAAGACAGTATTAACAAAAATCACATTAGCAAAAGGAAAGCAGACACATTTATTTAAAAGTGGGAACTTTCATAAGGAAATAAAGACCCAGATGTATGGGTAAACTTATGTCTGTTTTATACTAGGTTTGAAGAAAAGTGGACGGTTTTGAAGGAATATCACTAGACAAAGTGGGTAGGATCTAATGATAATAAACTTGGAGAAACTTAACAGGGCCTAATTGCTTAGACTCTTCACTGTGCCTCGCGTCTCCAGCTCCTTTCCTTCACATATATGGAAGGCACCTGCTCCCCTGAGGGTCATTTGCCTTGTCAAAAAATCCTTCTTAGGTTTTATAACCTGCTCAGGGGAGAAGCCCAGAGGGGAAGATGAGCGTGACATTCCTCCTTCTGCTGTTTTCTCAAATGCCAAGGTGCATATTTTAGGGTAGTATGACCTGACCAGGAGAATACACAAGTCAGGAGAATCTGCTAATCTTTCCAGCCTCCAGGTTTTACTTCTCTGGTTCACTACGGAAGGCCCAGCACCAAGAACAGTGCCTGGACCATATGGCAGGAGCTCAAGAAAAGTGTTAACTGTGTAGAGCTGCTTCAGAGAGGAGGATTTTGAACACTGCAAGTCATCTTGGTGCAAGATCCACAGCTCCTCTTGCGTTCTCCCTTGTACTGATTTTAAAGAGAAACAAAATCCTTTCACAAAAGAGAGTGAGTGAACGTAAGAAAGAGATGAGCTGCATTGCAGAAGGAAAGGCTCAGAGGTTGAACTCAGAAGCACACCAAAGTAAAAATGGCTTTCCTGTGCACAGACAAATGTTCCTTCCTTTTTGGTACCTTTAGGCTGAAATTATTTAAAATATTACTTAGTAATGCAGCTACACTGCTGTGAGACTTACTCGTTATTGAGAACTCCCCAGACACTTCTAAACAAGCATGCACCATGCACAGCGAGTTTTTCTTTATTTTGTTATTCATTTTTGATGGAGCCCTTCAAAATGTGTGCCCTTTTCCTTAGCCATTTTCTAAGTAGCATATCTGTTACACCTGCGTGGGACCATTGCAACAACTGCTCGCTGCTCTTGCCTCATTGACATGCAGGAAGGATCTCAGAGACCTTGAATTTAGAGAGCACCTACACAGCCCCTAGGGAAATGAATAAATGATCCCGAGTGAGCATCGGGTTGTGGGGAGTTCTGCAACAGAAGTTCGTGGTGAGAATCAAGGAGAAGAGACTTGGGAAAGTATTCTTGGAAGTGAAATGACTCAAGAAAGGAGCAATTGTTATTCAAATGCCAAACTGATACATTTGCTACCATTGTTTTTTTTTTAATTAAAAATAAAAAAGTAAAAAATAAATTGTAGACTAAACTGGAAACGAGTTAACAGTCCATGCAAAGGGGTGCTATGCTTATATCCAAGCTGGTGCATGAAATTGTACAGAGCAGAAGGCAAATGCTCACCTTCCCAGGATGGCCATGATGCTAATGAACTTGTAATGACAGTGCAGTTTGTCTCATTTCTCTGTTTCTATAGTACCTCACTTACCAGGAGCACAGTATCAGCTATACTTTTTACCTAGCTAGAATATGAACAGGGTTGGTATGCACAGGGTGGGTGGGGGAGGAGGGGAAGTGTAGCCAAAGTCAGAGTCTGTGAACTAGAGCATTCGTTTTTTTCCATCCTCCCGACCAGAACCTAATCGCTGGAGATTTACATACAATTCTAACAAGCTTGTCTTTTTTTATCTCCAAGACCACACTGTAAGCAACATAGTTTTATTAGAGAAGGACCTCCTTAAATCGATAACTGTAGAAAAAGGTATGTGTGTAATGCCTGCTATAGGAAAAGTAATTAGGGTGGATACAAACACAAAAATCATAGCCATCTAGTAAGAGTGATGTAGAAGTGAGAGCCTGGTATACCCTGATGGCCCTTGAGGGCATCATTGCTTTACAGAATAATCACTGACATGCCTAATGAGGACCTTGAGTCATCAAGAAAAAGTTAAATAATGTCTGGCCTTCTCTAATTAAGAAGGCAGCAAAGTATGCAATCCATTTTAGCAATATTTTCTTAATAAATGCCTAAAGTCTTAAATAAATTTTAACCAAACAAAACTGTTATGTAAAATGGCTTATTTCCCAACAGTTCTGAGTCGCTGAAATTTCCACTAGTCCTACATCCTATACGTCAATCTTCCTTACTTCATGTAGATAAAGCCATGAGGGTGGGTTCTTCATAATGGGATTAATGCCTCTTATAATAAGAGACCCCAGAGTTTTCTTCCTCCCTTCAGCCCACCATCGGAGGATACTGCGAGAGGATTGCTATCTGCAAACCAAGAAGGGGGCCCTCACCAGACCCCAACCATGCTGGTAGCTTTATGTGGGACATCCCAGGCACCAGAACTGTGTGAAATAAGCCACTGTTGTTTAAGTCACCCAGTCTATGGTACTTAGTTACAGCAGGTAAGTAGGTGAAGACACAGCCATTCCCCAGTACCTCGCCTGGCAACGATGTAGCATTATTCAAGGGACATCATTCCCTTAAAAAGGGTTTTAAGTTTTACACTTAGGACAGCATAGAAAGAAATCAGTCTCTTCAGGAAGGGAGAAGGAAGCAGTGAATAATGAAGCTGGCCATTCCATACTTAGTGTTGTATCAAGTCCTTGCTTCAGCGGTGTTTTGATCTGGTGTCATATTTCCTCTGTGGACACTAGCTCCAGCAGTCTGGGCCTCTGCAATAATGGGCAGATAATAATTATGAAGTTTCTCTAATATCTTAGAAGAGAGGAAAAAGCACAATTTGAACCATAGATAGAGACAGACAAATGGTAGTATTATGGGCAATAAGGCAAATTTCCACCAAGAATCAAGTTTTTCCCAAATATGATCACATAATCAAAGAGATTTCTGAAAAAGTTTTCTTACTCCTAAAAGAAAAAATAAACTCAGTATTTGGAGGCTCAATGAAAAGAAAGCAAAGTTCAATACAGTACAAAAGGTCAGAGAAACCTCAGGGGGAGGCTCCAAGGGCCACAAAAGAATGGCTATGTCCAAGTCCAGACTGGGTGTTCAGAAGCCTCCTTTTTGATTGGATTTCATTGTGGCCCCTAAGACTGTTGAATGCCGGCTCTCCAAAATATCCAAAATGATCTGTTGATAAGACAAATCTCACTGTGGTAAGAGAAAACACTGTCTCTTAACAGTCTTAG
The DNA here is from genome assembly GCA_963574355.1 of Loris lydekkerianus. Classification (NCBI taxonomy): domain Eukaryota; kingdom Metazoa; phylum Chordata; class Mammalia; order Primates; family Lorisidae; genus Loris; species Loris lydekkerianus. The sequence continues at coordinate 10,925 of CAUYPK010080680.1, forward strand.
TAAGCATTTCAGATGGGAAAGAGAAAAATTAGGATATTTGTTGAGATTTTAAAGTCTGGGGCTAGGGATCCAGGAAAAGTAATTAGGGTGGATACAAACAGAAAAATCATAGCCGTCTAGTAAAGCAGGTCTCCTTCAATGAAAGGGCTTATTTAGAAAAGAGTAAGAGTCATCACATGAGTGTTTAAGACTGGTAAACACAGCAAGACAGGTATTTTGAGGTGAGAAGATCTGAGGGTCTTGGGGTACAAAATATCTTTCATACTTTCTATTACATAGTTGACGGTCTTTCAGAAAGTTCCTGGAATGAACACTAAATTTATTTGTAACTTTCCTCTTCCAGGGCAAGAGCATCCCAAATGGTAATGTCCTGTTGATGACAACAGTGGTTAGTAAAGTAGGTATGAGCACTGGGGATGGTTTGCATTCTCCTGCCACAATTCCATTCTTTGTAAAGCTGTGCGCAAGCCTATTCCCACCGCTCTCCAATAATATGTAAGCTCTTTCAGAGAATAAATTGTACCTGCCCTTGAAATATTGCTCATTGTATTCTCAGTCCTTTTTTTTTAGACAGAGTCTCTCTATGTCGCCTTCAGTAGAGTGCTGTGGCGTCACAGCTCATGGCAACTTTAAACTCTTGAACTTAAGCAATTCTCTTGCCTCAGCTTCCCAAGTAGCTGGGACTACAGGCACCCTCCACAACGCTTGGCTATTTTGTTGTTGTTGTTGCAGTTTTCATTGTTGTTTAGCGGGCCCAGGCCAGGTTCAAACGTGACAGTCTTGGCATATGTGGCCAACACCATAACCACTGCTACGGGTGCTAAGCCAGTATTTTCAGCTCTCCACTTCAAAATCAACATCCTGACTAAGATATGTATATCTTTTAGAAGTTTCTCTTGTAATTTCCAACCTTTGTGTAGGCAAGAAACTGTTAAACCAGGCAATGAGGAATGCCAGCTATGGGCATTCTAAATATACAACTAATAAAACTAAAAAGTCATCTTAGATTTCCAGAGTAATGTAATTCATTTAAGGAGCATGTTTTTAATGTAATTCATTTAAGGAGCATGTTTGAGCTAATGTACACATGGATTGATGGTTGAAGTCTTCCCAATGGTTTGCAAAACTGTACTGAAATAGACATCTTGAGTATATAAGTGTATTGTGTTTTTTCTCCACAAGTGTTAAGTGTTTAATAATCACAACTGTAAAAAATCCCATTTTTATTTTATTACACCAGTTTGTCACCTGCAAAACGTGGTGAAGTTTCCTGAGGAGAGAAGAGTTCCTCTGCATTTGAAATGTCTCAAAAAGAAATGTTTTTAATTATCACTGCTGTTATTTCAGATGCTATGTTAGTAACTGGTGCACCATTGATGACCTTTCCTGTGAAACTGTTTTTATTTATATCTTGTAAAACATTTTCCTCTTTTAGAAATCATGTTACTCTTCCTTTTCTCATTTTCCTTGCATTTTATGTGTCACTTCATCAAATATTATAAGAAGGAGAACTTGAAATAAATCATAACTTAATGGGAAGTTTCTAAGGGACACGACTTGAAGTTACAGTAAAAACACTCCACAAAGACATCAAGGGTTGGACCCTTTTTTCTGTTGTACTTACCATATCCAGCATTATACCGGTCATTTTCTTAATTATTTCTAAAGCCTGTTTCAGATTCTTGATTCTAGCACAGACTCCATAGTTTTTCCTTTTCCAGAATGTCATGTACAGTCACACAGTCTGTAGACTTCTGACTTCTTTGCTGAGAATAAGATGGTTGAGACTCATCCACGTTATTCCGTGCATCCAGAGTTTCTTATTCTTGACTTACTGCATTCATCAGGACCTTTTGTGTGATATTAAATAAGAGCAATGTGAGTGAACATCATGGCTTTTGTCCCAATATTAGGGGAAAAGTATTCAGTTATTTATTAGTAAGAATTATATTCACTGTATGATTTTTGTACCTGACCTTTATCAGATTATGAAGCCTCATCCTATTCATTGTTTGCTGAGACTTTTTGCTGATGTTGTTATTATTACTGTTTTAAACCATGAATGGTAGTTGAATTTCTAAAATGCTTTCTTTAGTATCCATTGTGAAAATTATATGATTTTTTTGCCATTAGTTTGCTGATATGGTGAATTACATTGATTGATTTACAAATGTTGAACCAGTTTTACATTTCCAGGGGAAAGCCCACTTAGTCATGGGCTTTGTAACATTTTTTATATATGTTAAATTCTATTTTCTAATATTTTATTGATGATTTTAGCATTTGGAAAAAGGGATATTGAATTTTGGGGACATTAAAATTTATAACGTTTTTGTCTGGTTTTGATATTGAGGTAAAATGAATTAAATCTTTCTTCTATTTTCTGGAAGATTTTTTCTATTTCTTTCCTAAATGTTTAGTAAAGAGTATTTAAACTATAAATTCAATTTAGACCACTCAGGTTATTTACTTGTTCTTGTATAAGCTTTGATATTTTTTGTCCATCAAGTAATTTATCCACGTCATCTGAGCTGTTGAATATGTGGGCATATAAAGAGCTGTTTAAAATAATCTCTATCCTTTTTAACATCTATAGAATGAAAAATGATGTTCATTCTTATGTTTCTGATTTTTAATAATTTTGTGTCTTCTTTTTTTCTCCTTGGTCAGTCTGGATAACTGTTTATCAATTGTATTGATCTTCTTAAAAAGCCAAGTTGCTTTCATTGATTTTCTCTATTTTTCTGTTTCTTAATTTCTTTGATTTCTACTCTCATCTTTTTTTCCCCTTCATTTTGTTTACTTTGAGATTTAATTTGCTTCTCTTTTTCTATATTCGTAAGGTCTAGGTATGGATTTGAAACCTTTCTGCTTTTTAACATAAGCATTTACTTCTATAAATTGCACATGTCAGATCTATTTTAGATGATTCCCACATAAGAGGTCTGACATTGAGCTCATGAACTTGCCACTGTGAATTTATGTTGGCAGCACTTTATAAACAACTTGGTGAGGTTTCATGACCTTGGCATAACTGTGCATCATGGTTGTGTTCACGTCAAAACGTGGTGGTGTCGTGCTGAGTGGCATTCATTACTGTTATTGCATATTTTTGTGTGCTGGTTGTATGTCAGAGCTTGAATTAGAGTAGCAAACAAATATTCATAAATGTCTTGCCAAACTTGGCAAGAGTGGAAGTGAAATCAGGGACATGTTAGTCCAAGTTTATGGGGATAATGCCGTGAGAAAGATAGCAGTGTACACATGGATTAAACATTTTCCTGAGGGAAAGAAAGCATCACTAATGAAGAAAGGTCAGGATGGTCAGTAACAAGCAGAACTTATTACAAAACCTTGCTAAAATTCATTGACTTGTGTGTCAAAATTGTCAGCTGACTGTGAGAAGCAACGTACACCAAGGAAACATCAATAAAGAAAAAGTTAGGAAAATCTTGACCAAAAACTCGTGACTCTTGCATCATGACAACCTACCAGCTCACACAGCACTGTCTGTGAGGGAATTTTGATTAAGTAAACAAATAATTTTATTTAGAGCACCATCCCTGCTCACCTGATCTGACTCCCAATGATTTTTTACCTGAAGATAAAGGAATTATTGAAAGGAAGATATTTCAATGATGTTCAGGACATCAAGGGTAATGTGATGATAGCTTTGACATGCTATTCCAGAAAAAAAGTTCTTAAATTGCTTTGGAGGGTGGACCAGGTGCTGGTGTCAGTGCATAGCTTCACAAGGAGAGTACTTTGAAAGTAACCATACTGATATTCAGTAATGAGGTATATGTAGCACTTTTTCTGGGATGAGCTCATGAACTTAATTGTCAGACCTCAGACTTTGATGTGTTGTGTTCTTATTTTCACTTAATTCAAATGTTTGGAGAATACTTAGAGATCTAAAAATAGATCTGCCATTCGATCCTATAATTCCTTTACTAGGTTTATATCCAGAAGACCAAAAGTCACAATATAACAAAGACATCTGTACCAGAATATTTATTGCAGCCCAATTTATAATTGCTAAGTCATGGAAGAAGCCCAAGTGCCCATCGACCCACGAATGGACTAGCAAATTGTGGTACATGTATA
>CAUYPK010080684.1:0-51341 GCA_963574355.1 Loris lydekkerianus
AGAGATTACTCAGAAATAAAAACAAAGCAGGAGGAATCACACTACCAGACCTCAGCCTATACTACAATTTGATAGTGATCAAAACAGCATGGTACTGGCACAATAACAGAGAAGTAGATGTCTGGAACAGAATAAAGAACCAAGAGATGAATCAAGCTACTTACCATTATTTAATCTTTGAAACGCCAATTAGAAACATTCAGTGGGGAAAAGATTCCCTATTTAACATGTGGTGCTGGGTGAACTGGCTGGCAACCTGTAGAAGACTGAAACTGGACCCACACCTTTTACCATTAACCAAGATAGACTCTCACTGGATTAAAGATTTAAACTTAAGACGTGAAACTATAAAAATACTAGAAGAGAGTGCATGGAAAACTCCTGAAGCAATTGGTCTGGGCAAGTATTTTATGAGGAGCACTCCCCAGGGCAATTGAAAAAGCTTCAAAAATATACTAGTGGGACTTGACAAACTAAAAAGCTTCTGCACAGCCAAGAACACAGTTAAGTATAGCAAGAAAACAGACCTCAGAATGGAAGAAGATATTTGCAGGTTATGTCTCTGACAAAGGTTTAATTACCAGAATCCACAAAGAACACAAATGTATAAACATGAAAAGAACAAGTGATCCCACAGAAGGCTGGGAAAGGGACTTGAAGAGAAACTTTTCCAAAGAAGACAGGCACACGGCCTACAGACATGTGAAAAAATGCTCATCATCTTTAATCATCAGAGAAATGCAAGCTTCTGCACAGCCAAGAACATAGTGAGTAAAGCAAGCAGATAGCCCTCAGAATGGGAGAAAATATTTGCAGGTTATACCTCCGATAACAGAATATGGAATTAATGAAATAGAAAATAGAAGGTAAAATCATGTGAAATAAGCAGATTGAAAAAAGAGAACAGAAAGGATAAAACATATAAAAATAAACATAAGAGGTATAAGGCATGTGGTGAAAATATGTAATATACTTGCAAATGAAATCCTAGATGGAAAAGGGAAAACAGATCAGAAGTAATATTTGGAAGAATAGACATGGTGATGTGGCTTACGTCTGTAATTCTAGCACTCTGGGAGGCCGAGGCAGTCAGGTGGATTGTTTGAGCTCAGGAGTTTGAGACCAGGCTGAATAAGAGAGAGGCTGCATCTCTACTAAAAATTAAAAAAAAATAAATAAAAAAACTAGTCAAGTGAAGTGGTGCATGCCTGTAGTCCCAGTTACTTGGGAGGCTAAGGCTAGAAGATTGCTCAAGCCCAAGAGTTTGAGGTTGCTGTGAGCTATGATGCCATGCCACTCTACCCAAGGCAGCACAGTGAGACTCTGTCTAAAAAAAAAGAGAGAGAGAGAGACAGAGAGAATAAAGGCAAAGAATCTTTCAAACCTACTAACTATGGCCAAGTAAAATACAAAGATAATAATATTAATTATTCCAATTTATGAACATGGGATATCTTTTCATTTAATTGATTCTTTTTCAATTTCTTTCATTAATGTTTTATAGTTTGCCTTTTTTTTTTTTTTCCTTTTTTTTATTGTTGGGGATTCATTGAGGGTACAATAAGCCAGGTTACACTAATTGCATTTGTTAGGTAAAGTCCCTCTTGCAATCATGTCTTGCCCCCAGAAGGTGTGGCACACACCAACGCCCCACTCCCCTCCCTCCTTCCCTCTCTCTCCTTTTCCTACCCCCCGTCATGACCTTAATTGTCATTAATTGTCCTTACATCAAAATTGAGTACATAGGATTCATGCTTTACTAAGAATAATGTCTTCTACTTTCATCCACGTTAATACGAAGGATGTAAAGTCTCCATTTTTTTTAATAGCTGAATAGTATTCAATGGTATACATATACCACAGTTTGTTAATCCATTCCTGGGTTGGTGAGCACTTAGGCTGTTTCCACATTTTGGCGATTATAAATTGAGCTGCAATAAACAGTCTAGTAAAAGTGTCCTTATAATAAAAGGATTTTTTTTCCTTCTGGGTAGATGCCCAGTAATGGGATTGCAGGATCAAATGGGAGGTCTACCTTGTGTGTAGGGAAAAGTATTTGGTTTATCCCCCAATTTTATTCTGTAAGGTTTTTTGCTTGTTTTTTTTTTTTTTTTGTTTGTTTGTTTGTTTGTTTTGTTCGTTTGTTTGAATTATACTATTTTTGTTTTTCCTCTCTATTTGATGGATGTGGAGTACTGTGTCTGCTCAGGCTGACACAGATATGCAGATTTTAAGGGAACCATGCAACCCAGCACCTCCAGAGGTTGAGAGGTTTTTAAGGTGTGGGTTCATTACCCTGCTGTACACCTTTATTACTCCTATCTCCCTTTTTCTGTGGCTTTCTTCTTGCCAATCTTCTCTTTTATTCAACCCCTTTCCTTTCCATTTTTCCTTTTTTTTTTTTTTAGTCTTTTTCCCATTTGTGCTCTTCAATCTTCTCATACTTTTAGTTCTCTACCAAAAGAACTCATCAACACCTTAGATCAGGGGCATGACAACTTAAAGAGCAAGAGGAAGTGAAAGAAACATTAGGGCAAGAATACAGAGAAAAGAAAACACTCATGACAGCAGAAAAATCCTGACAACATGAAAAACCAGACCAGAGCAATGCCCCCAAGGTACTATGAGGTAGCTACTGCAGAGAATTCCACCTATAAAGAAATATTAGAAATGATAGAAGGGGACTTTAAAATATAGATAATAAAAACAATGAAGGAAATTGCTGATAAAGTCAAAAATAACAAAAAGGAAATCCAAAAACAGAATCAAATAAGAGATGAATCATCTGAAGAATATAGAAAGAATATAGCAGAGCTAAGGGAATTGAAGCAGGCAATTAGAAAACTTAAAGATGCAATAGGAAGTATTTGTCACAGATTAGAGCATGCAGAAGAAATAATCTCAGAGGTAGAGGACAAAGCTATTCTCTAAGACACATTGTGAGGAGCCTGTCCAAAGTCAATACAAGAGAAAAAATTTTTCAAGCTGCCAGGAGTAAGTGCCAATTGGCTTACAGGTGCAAATCCATCAGGGTAACTGAAAGCTTCTAAAATAAACTTTTCAAGCCAGAAGACAATGGTCATCTACCTTGAATCTACCTTAAAAAAAAAAAAAAAAAAAAGACAATTTCTATCCCAAAATTCTATATCCTGCTAAGATAAGGTTTAAATTTTATGGAGAAATCAAATCTTTCACTGATATGCAAACATTGAGGAAATTTTCCACAATAAGACCAGTTCTACAGGAAATACTTTGACTATTCTACTCAAGGAACATCACAATGGACCAGGAAAGTAAGCACCCAGGAACTAAAGGACAAATATCTAGCTTCCACAATGATGCAATAGATAAAATTTAGCAATGGACTTCCACAAAATAAGATGAATAGAACTCCATCACACTTACCAATTATCTCAGTAAATGTTAATGACTTGAATTCCCCACTAAAGAGCCATAGATTGCTGACTGGATAAAAAAACACAAGCCATCCATTTGCTGTCTGCGGAAAACACACCTAGCTTCAAAGAACAAATTAAACCTCAATGTTAAGGGACGGAAGACAAATTTTCAGGCAAACGGAATTGAAAGAAAAGAGGGATTGCATTCTTATTTTCAGATACAAGTGGATTTAAAGCAGCTAAAATCAAAAGAGACAAAGATGGACACTTTATATTGGTCAAGGGAAAAATAAAACAAGAAGACATTTCAATTCTAAATATTTATATACCCAACTTAAATGCTCCCAGGTTCCTAAAATAGAACTTAATTAGTCTGAGCAATATGATATCACATAACACCATAATAGCAGGGAACTTTAACACTTCTTTTCCAGAGCTGGAGATATCCTCAAAACAGAAACTAAACAAAGATACAGAGGACCTAAATGTGATCCTACAACAACTGTGCTTGATAAATGTATGTAGAACACTCCATCCCAAAGCTAAAGAATATATGTTTTTCTCATTGGTCTATGGAATATTCTCCAAAATTTATCATATCCTAGGACATAAAACAAGACTCAACAGAATTAAAACAATTGAAATTCTATTTTGTATCTTCTCAGACCACAAGGCACTAAAGGTGGAACTCAACCCCAACCAAAACATTCAACCCCACACAAAGGCATGGGAAAACAACCTTATGTTGAATGACAGTTGGGTGCAAGAAGAAATAAAAGAGGAAATCATTAACTTCCTTAAGTACAACAGCAATGCAGACACAAGCTACCAAAACCTATGGGATACACTAAAAGCAGCCCTGAGAGGAAAGTTTATTGCTTTAGTTGTCTATATAAAAAAACAAAACAAAACAAAACAAAAACAAAAACAAAAACCAGAAAGAGAGTGCATCAACAAACACACAAACTGTCTTATGGAATTGTAAAAAGAAGAAAAATCTAAGCCTAAACCCAGCAGAAGAAAATAAATATCCAAAATTAAATGAGAGATTAATGAAATTGAAAACAAAAGAATCATTCTGAAAATTAATAAAACAAGGAGTTGATTTTTTGAAAAAATAAATGAAATAGATAAACCTGTGGCCAGACTAACTAGAAATAGAAAACTAAAATCTCTAGTAACCTCAATCAGAAATGATAAAGGGGAAATAACAACTGATGCCCCAGAGATACAAGAGATTATCTCTGAATACTACAAGACACTCTATGCCAAGAAATTTGACAATGTGAAGGAAATCAATCAAAATTTGTAATCACACCTTCTTCTTAGACTTATCCAGGAAGAAATAGAGCTCCTGAACAGACCAATTTCAAGCACTGAGATCAATGAAACAATAAAAAAATCTCCTAACAAAGAAATTCCCTGGTCCAGATGGCTTCACATCAGAATTCTATTAAATCTTCAAAGAATAGCTTATTCCCATACTTCATAAATTATTCCAAAAAATTGAGTAGGAAGGAATCTTCTCCCAACACATTCTATGCAACAAACATTACCTTGTTACCAAAACCACGAAAAGTCCCAACTAAAAAGGAGAACTTCAGACCAATTTCATTAATGAATATAGATGCAACAATTCTCAAGAAAATTCTAGCCTTACACTACAACCTTTCATCAAAAACTCGTACATCATGATTTAGCAGGTCTTATCTTAGGGATCCAAGTCAGGTTAAGCATAGGCAAATACATAAACATAATTCACCATATCAACAGAAGCAAAAACAAAGACCATATGATCCTCTCAATCGATACACAAAAAGCATTCAATAAAATCCAGCACCCTTTTCTAACTAGAACACTGAAGAGTATAGGCATAGGTGGCACATTTCTTATACTGATCTATGACAAACCCACAGCTAACATTTTACTGAATGGAGTAAATCTGAAAGCTTTTCCAATTAGAACTATAACCAAATAAGGTTGTTTTCTATTGCCACTGCTATTCAAAATAGTGCTGGAAGGTCTAGCCAATACAATTAGGCAAGAGAAGGAAATAAATGACATCCAAATGGGAGCAGAGGGGGTCAAACACCCCTTCCATGTTGATGATATAATCTTATACTTAGAGTACCCAAAGACTCAACCACAAAACTCCTGGAAGTCATCAAAAAAGATGGTAATGTCTCAAGATATAAAATCAATGCCCACAAGTCAGTAGCTTTTTTTATAGGCCAATAACAGCCAAGAAGGTAAGGTAATTAAGGACATACTTCCCTTCACAATGGCTTCAAAGAAAATGAAATACATAGGAATCTACCTAACAAAAGAGGTGAAGGACCTCTATAAAGAAAATTATGAAACCCTAAGAAAAGAAATAGCAGAAGATATTAACAAATTGAAGAACATATCATGCTCATGGATGGAAAGAATCAACATTGTTGAAATGTCTATGCTTCCCGAAGCAATGTACAAATCCAATGCCATCCCTATTAAAATAGTAACATCGTACTTTCAAGACTTGGAAAAAATAATTCTTCCTTTTATAAGGAACCAGAAAAAAACCCATATAGGTAAGGAAGTTCTTACTAATAAAAACAAAGCTGGGGGATTAGCTTACCATACTTTAGGCTGTGCTACAAGGCCATAGTGGTCAAAACAGCATGGTACTGACACAAAATTGGACACTTAGAAATTTGGCATCAAATAGAAAACCAGGAAATGAAACTAAAATCTAACAGCCCCCTAATCTAGGATAAACCCAACAAGAATATACATTGGGGAAAAAAATCTCTATTCAATAAACAGTGCTGTGAGCACTGGGTATCCACATGTAAAAGACTGAAACTGGACCTGCACCTTTCTCCACTCACAGAAATTGATTCAAGATCAATAAAAGATCTAAATTTAAGGCATGAAACAATAAAAATCCTCAAAGAAATCTTAGTAAAAAACACTTGAAGATATTTGCCCAAAGACTTTAAAAAGAAGACTTCCATGGCAATTGCAGCATCAACCAAAATAAACAACGGGACCTAATTAAACTGAAAATTTTCTCTACAGGTAAGGAGACAACAACCAAACAAATAGACAACTTACACAATGGGAAAGGATATTTGCATATTTTGAATCATAGAAAAGCTTGGTAACTAGGATATATAGAGAACTCAAATTAATTGACATGAAAAAAGACAACAATCCCTTATATCAGTGGGCAAGAGAGATGAATAGAACCTTTTCTTTTTTCTTTCTTTTTTTTTTTTATTAAATCATAGCTGTGTACATTGATATGATCGTGGGGCATCATACACTAGCTTCATAGACTTTTTGACACATTTTTATGACACTGGTTAACATAGCCTTTCTGGCATTTTCTTAGTTACTGTGCCAAGACATTTACATTCCACATTTACTAAGTTTCACATATACCCTTGTAAGATGCACCACAGGTGTAATCGCACTAATCCTCCTCCCTCGACCCACCTCCCACCTCCCTCTTCTCCCTTTTCCCCTTCAGCCCAAGTGCCCATCGATCCACAAATGGATTAATAAATTGTGGTATATGTACACCATGGAATATTATGCAGCCTTAAAGAAAGATGGAGACTTTACCTCTTTCATGTTTACATGGATGGAGCTGGAACATATTTTTTTTGGTAAAGTATCTCAAGAATGGAAGAAAAAGTATCCAATGTACTCACCCCTACCAATAGAACCTTTTCTAAAGAAGATAGCCAAATGGCAAACAAACACATGAAAAAATAATCATTGTCCCTCATTATTAGGGAAATGCAAATCAAAACCACCCTGACTTATCACCTAACCCCAGTGAGAATGGCCCACTTCACAAAATCTCAAAGCTGCTTTTTTTGTTCTGGGTTCATGAGTGAGCTTAATAAATCTTGATGAAACCCAGACAAAATCTGAGTGGTCTCCTGTAGAAAACAAGCATAACATCTTCCCCATAGAACAATTACACCTTTCTTTCTTTGCAGAGTTCTAACATCTTTTCATCATACCAAAGTTTTCTCCTTTGGTCTCAGTTGTTTCCTTGTGAAATTCTGTTCTGCACCTGTAAATGGCTGTGTTTTTGGATAATTTAAGAAATTTGAAGTAAAAAGCACTTTATTTCATTGTATTTGTGGGGAGTCACATAAATCTTCGTTCCTATCTCCCCCCTTTTTACTTGTTTTTGTTTTTGTAACTGATCTTTTAGAATTCTATTAGCTCTTTCAGCAATCGCTAGTCCTTGAGAATTACATGGGATTCTAGTGATGTGGGTAATATTTCAGGCTTGAAAGAATTTATCCATAGTTTTGTTACAATAGACTGGTCAATTATCTGTTTTAATTTGTAGAGGTTTTCTCATCACTGCAAAAAAAGAAAAGAGGTGCCTTTTAATATAAGTGGCACTTTCACCAGATTGGCATGTAGCCAAATGAAGTGAGAGACAGTATCTACTGTCACATGAACATAAAAGAATTTTCCAAAACTAAGTATATGTGTAACATTTCTCTGCCAAATGTCATTGGCATTCCGTCCTGGAAAATTGAGTAATCATCCTGCTAATTGAGTAGTCATGACAATCATTTGACACTGAGGGTATTGATGAACAGTGCTCTTAGTTTCTTTCCAGATTTATTGGAATTTATTCTTTAAGCCTTTAGCATTAACATGAGTCAAGGAATGTGACTGATTGGCTTCTGTGGAGGCAGAGGCCACTAAGGTATCCCCACTCTGTTATTGGCCTCTATTAAAGACCAGGTAGATTTATATGAGCTCAAATATGGGTAATACAAAATGGCTGATCTCTAGATTTAATTAAGGACAGTAAGGTGTTGAAGAGATAATGTAGTTGAGCATCAGATAGATATTTAATTAAGGCTGTTTCAATATGTTTTATCACAAAAATTGTATAGGCAGAATCAGAAATTATATTTAGAGGTTCAGAATAATCTTTAAAAACTTCTATTACAGCAGCCAATTCGGGTCATTGTACAGAAATATAGGGAGTATTAATTACCTTTTCTCTAGGATAGGTATATACAGCTTTCCCATTACCAGAAGAATCAGTAAATAATGTAACGGCTCCCTCCCGTGGCTTATGCCTGAAATTGCGTGTGCGTGACAATATCCGATGAGTGAGCTTTAAAAATTGAAATAAGTTATTTCGTGGATAACGACTATCAATTTTGCCCAGGAAGTCACCTAAATTTATCTGCCACTTAATTGAATTATTACAATCTTGTTTGACTTTGTGACGTGTGAAGGGAACAATTATATAATGGGATTGAATCCAGTAAGTTTAACGACCTGTTTTCTGGTTTGACCAATTAGTTGAGAAATGAGGTCCTCTGGGTATATACCTAGTAGAAGAATTATAGGATTGAATGGCACATCTATTTTTAGATCTCTAAGTGTTCTCCAAACATCTTTCCTTTATGGCTTTCATATGAAAGCTATAACCCAGTTATAACCTAAGAATATGGGGAAGGGGGAGAGGGAGAGGAGGGAAGGTGATTGGTGGGATTACACCTGTAGTGCATCTTACAAGGGTACATGTTAAACTTAGTAAATGTAGAATATAAATGTCTTAACACAATAACTAAGAAAATTCCAGGAAGGCTATGTTTAGTGTGATGAAAATGTATCAAATGGTCTATAAAACCAATATATGGTGCCCATGATCACATTAATGTATACAGCTATGATTTAATTAAAAAAAAAGAAATGAGCTCCAAATAAATATTAAAAGTTTTTGAGGTATTATTTGGAAGAAAAATCCATTCTAAAATGTGAGTATCCTGCACAATCATTCCTGTTGGAAAATTGGAAGAAAAATAAGAATTCCTATGGGTTCATTCAAATTTATTCTACAAATTTGAACTTCTCGAATTCTTTTTCTTATGAGTTGTAGTTTATTAGAAGCTTCTGGAGTTAATTTAAAAGGACTTTTAAAATCAGGGGATCCCCTTAAAGTAGCATTTAAATGACTCAAATAGTTGGTTGGAATATCTAAGGATGGACAAATCCAATTTATATAGCCTAATAATTTTTGAAAATTATTAAGAGTATTAAGTTTGTCTTTTCTCATTTCTACCTTTTGAGGTCTTAGAAAATCATCTTTGAGCATCATTCCAAGATACTGATACAGAGAGGCAGTTTGAATTTTACCACTAGGAATAATTAACACTGCCTGGGTGATGACTGTTTGTAGGTCCTCAAAACATGCAATTAATTTAGAGTGAGTAGGTGCAGCACAAAGGATTTCATCCATATAGTGAATAATATAACCCTAAGTATGCTGCTGTCTGATAGGGAAAAGAATTTGGCCCACATATAGTTGGCAAATAGGGGTATTGAGCATCCCTTGTTACATTCAGGACATACTATGGGTGGTACTTTCTGCTTAGCAGAATTAACTACTTTTTCTTAGAAAGAGGATTGTTAATACTGATTTTTAGTATGTACCATTTGGCCACAAGAATAGCACTTTCCTTCAAAGCCAGTGGTAGGGCCTCTTACCTTCAAGCTAGCTAAGGCTTGGGCAGTAAGTTTGACATTGTAAACAGGACCCCCTATGTTAGCACATGCTTTATATACATAGAAATTCTGTCTCTTCCTGGAGGAACTTTATTTTTTACTGGCTGTATGGTGGCCTGGAACTCAGTATTTTCCTGGTCATATGCCCTGTGTTCAACAATCATTTTCCTTCCTGCCTCATTGGGCATGGACTTTTCATCTGGCATCCTATGAAATCTGGATAAGGTTCATTGACCTTCTCTCTCACTGCCCTAAAGGATGGACAGGTTTCTCCCTCATTTTGGATCTTGCTCTAGACTTCTAAGCAACATTGGTGTAGTTGCTCAATGGCCTCAGAGGTCATTTCAGCTTGATGGTTAACATTGTTAAATTCTCCAGTCCCTAATAGCTTATTCTCAGAAATCAGGATATTTCTCAGTCTATTATTATGACCTGTGATTTGTATAGCATCTGACCACCAAGTACAGAATTGTAGAAATTGAGATTTGCTCAAACTAGTTCTTGCCAAAGTTTTCTAATCATAAGGTATGAGTCTTTGATCTTTGGTTACAGATCTTAAAGAATTCTGAACAAAAGAAGAGTTGGCACCATATTGTGATAGTGCAGATTTAAGATCTTTCAGAAATTTAAAGGAGAAGTCTTCCTACTGTGCCTGTTGGGGCCCTTCTGGCTCTGCTTGATCATCAGGCAACGGGTAAGGGGGGAGTAAGATAACTGGATAATCCCATGCTTCCTCCTCCCCTTGAACCCTTGCTTTCATTATGCTGTGGTTTATGCAAGAATCCATGAGTGGATGGTTTCTTGGCTTGGGCAAAGAACATTGTTGAACAGCTCAAGGGTCTTTTCTCAGCTTATTATCGTATTTAATGGAAATGTCTCTAGGGACTGACTGGTACATAATGACAGCATCATTAGGAATGGTCAGATATTTTCTGGGGCATTTGGCTGAAGTGACCTGTGCCTCCACAGCCATCCCTCCAGAACAGCTGGGCAAGCAACCAAGGATGATCTCCTAAAAAGAACCATTCCAGGTTTATCACAATGAGGACCTGGAGATAGGTCCCTTAGGGATATAGTAAGCTCTGCTGGTGGCTGCAGCAGTTTTGGTGGCAATAGTGATGCTTTCTGAAAGGGAGGGGCAGACAGCCCTGAGGGTGAAGGAGGTGCAACTCCTTCAGTATCAAAATCTATGAGTGTCTCCACAGGCAGGGCTGCCGGCCGGGGAACTGACTCTTGTAATATTTCCTCAACATCCTGGACTGAAACCTCACTAAAAAAATCTTCTGAGGCTCCTAAATATTCATAGGGGCTATTTACAGATTCTGGCAATGTGAAAAATTCCTCAGAACAGGGTGCTGGTTGAAACAGGCAGAGAATGACATGATTTCTGAGCTTGAATATGCTCTTTGCCTACTGTTTGTTTCCAAGCTGGTGATGTTTAAAATTCCCTGTTATAAACCAGGGACAAAGATTTGAAAGCATGTCAAATAGAGAATACAGAGTCTCTGAATTGACAGAGATCCCTTCCTTTCTTTAAGAACAAGTTTACTAGTTCCAAATTAGGGAAGAAAGGAGACCTGGAATTTCCCATTGTTACCCTGTAACGCTTCCAGATGCTTTCTGGCACTTACTAAAGCTGAGAAGGCTCTCTGAGAAAAAAATTACCCCACAAATGTCACTCAGGTGAACTTCAGAATCCACAGGAACTTACTGGATTTCAAATGCCAGGGTCTTGCTCTAGGGGCAGGGTTCATTAAGACCTGTGAATCTGGTGGCAACCAACTGAAGCAATATAAAGTTAGAAACAATGAGAGACAAAGAGAGAAGACACAGAATTTTCAAAGCTGTGAACATAGGGGACCATGACTCTTTTGTGGTGTTCTAGCAAGTGGCTCCGAGTGTCTATTCCACTCAGCTTTTATTGAAGGCTATTTGCTCATTAGCCCAGAGGGTAAGCTGAGAAAGAGACCAAAGACACAGGCAGTTTCTCTAAGTGAGCATATCAGCTCCTATTTCTTCTATAATCATTAACCTTGAGGATCTTAGCAACCCTAAGAAATCTGGAACCTGATCCTTGTGTGGGGGCAGCCCCCTGTCTGTGGTCACACACACGGATTCATGGGGGGGGGGTGTTAATCCCATTAGTTTATTGTGGAGTAAAATGCCACTGGTGTCAATCTCCTTTGAATAATTGGTGGGGGACAGAAATTTTCGTCTCATCACCACCACAGTAGGTCTTCCTCTGTGATAAAGGATATAAGCCCTCCTACCTATATTTCAGGGCTTGAGCTGTTCCCTTTATGTCTGTCCCAGCGTAATACTTATCTCCACATTGGGTATTTACTTTGACTATTTACTGGGCAAAAAACGGCTTAGTAAATGTATCTTGCCAGGCCTTGCCACAGCATCTTCTGTGTCTATTATTTTCTTCAGAGTGTTCATAGACCCAGCAGGGATGTTTGTAAGCTGTATCCCCAATAGGCCGGATTTCTAGGAAAAGCAGGGAACTTGCTCAGATAAGAAATTTGGCAGTGGTTGGTTTAAAGGTAAACTAGTTGACTTTCCTTTCTGCTGCCTCAGTCAGTTTATGCTTTTATTTTCCCCTTTTTCTGAGGGTGTTTTCCCTTGCCAAGAATGGGGACTTTAGTCCCCATTCTGCCAGCATGGCTCTTACTCAGGCTGGTCTCAAACTACTGAGCTTAAACAATCCACCTGCCTCAGCCTCCGAGAGTCCTGGGATTATAGATGTGAGCCACTGTGTTTGGCTTCCATAGTTTATAATTTTTATAACTATATGCATTTGATTTGATATTCCCTCTGTTGGATATACACTTCCCCTTCTTTGCTCACAGCATTCTATCTTCAAGACCCAAAGCAAATAGTCCTTGGTATGAAATTATTCCTACTCACCACTAGTGAGGTTTATTACTATATCTATGATAGTCACATGATACTTATGTACAGTCTCATAGCAGTATTTTTTGTAAATCTACTATTATAATGATCTTTTTCAGTACACTATAACTTATTTCTTTTTATTAAATCATAACTCTGTACATTAATGCATTTATGTGGTACCATGTGCTGATTTTATATACAATTTTGAGTGCTTACATCAAACTGGTTAACATAGCCTTCAACTCACTTAATTGCTGTGTTTAAAAATTTATACTCTACTCTTAATAGATTTGACATGTACCCTTGCTATATGCACCATAGATGAGGTCCCACAAATTACCTTCCCTCCATCTGGCCTCCCCCTCCCCTTCCCCTCCTCGTCCCTCCTTCATTCTGGGTTATAGTTGTTATTTATCATTAGAACGAAAGTGTGGGTGATTATATATTGGTTTCATAATACTACTGAGTACATTAGGTACTTTTTCTTCTGTTCTTCAGATGCTTTACTAAGAAGAATATGTTCCAGATCCATCCATGTAAACATAAAAGAGGTAAAGTCTCCATCACTTTTTATGGCTGCATATCACTATAACTTACTGTAAGGAAGACATGCTGTCTATTTCATATTTGTATCCCCACCACTGAGTGTAGTGCCTGACATATAAAAGAATGTCAGTAGTTTATATTGTGTAAACTACAAAAACTACAGATGTAATCAGTAGAAAAGTAACACTGCTGGATTTTGACAAGAATGAAAAAAAAAGTAGCAATTTATTTGTTATCTAATCTAATTGGTAAAATTCTTATAGGAAATACTGTAATTACTGCCTTTTTCTTTTTTTTTTTTTTCTTTTTAGAAAAATCTCACTTTGCTGCCTTCAGTAGAGTGCCATGGCATCACAACTCACAGAAATCTCAGATTCTTGGCTTGGACTTAAGTGATTGCCATGCCTCAGCCTCCCCCATAGCTGGGAATACAACCACCTGCCACAACACCTGGCTACAATTAAAGACAGGTCTTTCTGGTTCAAGCTGGTATGCAACTCCTGAGCTCAGGCAATCCACCCACTTAGGCTCCCCAGAGTGCTGGCATTACAGGCATGAGCCATTACAAAAGACTGTAATTATATTAAAAATAATTTAGTTATCTATAATAATAATAAAATAATAATAATAATAATAAAATAAATAAATAAATACATCCTGCATATCAAAAAAAAAAAAAAAGGAAATTAAAAGAAAAATTTGTGAAATTTAAACAAAACATATTTTTTGGCTAATTAGTTGAAATTGATAATTTTATTATGATTATGTGAGCTGTTAACAGGTGCTATTGGGTGAAGGATGTAAATGAGTTCTCTGTACTATTTTTGCAATACTACTATCTGTACTACTTGTACTATTTTACTGTCTAAAATTATTTCAAAATAAAAACTATAAAGGAGAACATCAGTATCAAAAACATCATTAAGAGGATATGAGCTCATATCCAGAATATACCAAGAACTTCTATGAAATCAACCCAACTGTTCATCAGTGTAGACATTTATAAATTGTTATATGAGATTCAGACATCAATTATGTCATATTTATTTGGAGGAGAGAAACCTCTTACCAACATTGCCACAAACAACATAGGCATGGGGTAAAAGAACTATTTTGATTTTTTTAAAAAAGAAATTCATCTTGTTTTACCCTTCAAAGGAAAGTCAAGGCCAGATAGTCTCTGATACAGAAATAAAGAGTCATGAAGGGAATAAGTCCGGATGAAATGCATGAGCAGTGTTCAAAGAGATAAAGGTGAAGGACATACAATGGCCTCAGTTTAGAGGAGCCTCAAACCCTAGAGTTAAAAATTCCGTGAGAATCACAGTCAACCTGAGCAACAGAGCAAGATCCCCTCTCCTTAAAAAACCCACAAGCGAAAAAGGATAGTTAAAATGTACTTCCTGAAGAGTTATATCTTTTTCTGTTGAATTTTGGCCTTCTATTCAGTGAAAAAATGGTTTTAAGTTTTCTCCTGTGGTAGCTAACTCTCCTCTTTCTGCCATTTGTAGATATATTTTCAGTTGATATTACATAATCTACCATAAAATTTGCCAGAATACAAGTACATCGATAATGCAGTTTAATATTAAGTATGTTTAGATTTCTTTCAGACATTCAAAATAATTAAACTGTATATATCAAATGTAGTTTGTTGATAGAGTGTTATTTTTATTCCCATATAAGAGAGTTAGAAATGATTTTCACAAAGCCCTGGTACTATAGCCCTTTAAAGCACTGATGCTTTTCAACAACTGGTTCATCACTGCTAAGACTTATATCCTCAAGCAAAAAATGGTAGGTTAATTAATTCATGTAGTATTACCCTGTGTTTGTCCATAAAGACCTTATATAACACATAGACAGGCAAGAGTAGTTGAGGAAAATGGGAAAAGGAGCAGTGAGAATTGAAGAGGCAAAGGGAAAGGAAAAGCCTTACAAATGAACAAACTTCATGCCAGGAAGAGCCATCCAAGTGCATGAGGTGGTCACAAATGTGTCTACTTTTTCTAGTGCAACAAGTGAGACATGACTGGATTTAATGGTACCATGCATCTCAGAAAACCCATTGGATTCCCAAGAGAAACAACAGGAGGTTTCAGAGTACTGTTTCCGATAAGTCTCAGAGAGGACAGGGCATTATATAACATCCTTTTAGTAAACAAAGCAGTGGGTTACATAACTTGTTCCTTGTAATGCTAAAACAAAACTTTAGAGAAGCCAACACACTATATTATAGCTATACTGATCTTGCCACTATTATGCTAGAGGAAATCATAAACTTTATATCTCATAAATATATGTAATTTCTCTCACTTCACATTTTTTTTTTTTTTTTTTTTTTTAGTGACAGCGTCTCGCTTTACCGCCCTCGGTAGAGTGCCATGAGGGCACAGGACTCACAGCAACCTCCAGCTCTTGCCTCCCAAGCAGCTGGGACCACAGGTGCCTGCCACAACGCCGGCTATTTTTTTGTTGCAGTTTGGCCAGGGCTGGGTTTGAGGGTTTGAACCCTGAACCCTCGGTATATACGGCCGGCGCCCTACTCACTGAGCCACAGGCAAGGAAACGAAAGTGCAGCTATTCTATTGAGATAAGTATGAAGCCATTTGTGTTAACATTCAGGTAAACTGGCGAGGAGATTAATATCCTTCCATGGAGGCTGAAGACTACAACAAAATTTAGTAAAAAAGCATGTTCTCTGTGTTCTCTGCGGGGAGAAGGGCCAAGGAAAGATTCTCGAGCTGGGCCAAACATTCCCCAAGAAGTGGTTTTGAGTCTGCGGAAGCACACAAAGAAAGACTCAGAGCTATGGGCTCCGTTTAATAGAGCACGACCATAATTACTTGAGTATAGAACAGATATATTACACATATGTTATGTGCTTATACAGCTGCCTCTAACTATACAGTTGCCATTTCCTTAGGGAGAACATTGATATGGGAGGGCCAGGCTTCCAATTTATGAGAAAGAAACTTAAGTAGATAGTTTAGATGGAATTCCTACCAATCTAAAAATCTGGGAGAGTAAATAGTTGCTCCTAAATATGGAATAAACTATATTCTGCATCCAGCCAGCAGGACTGTGCCAACAGAGTTGAGAAAGGTCTTTAAATAGTTCTAGTAAATCTAGTAGTAAATCTTCAAATGATAGGTTATTTACTTGAGATTTTGAAAATCAGCTCTTGAATATGCTGGACTATTACCAAGACCTCAGAGAGAATATGAAGACAGTTGACCTTGCTTAACAGAGATGAGAAACCAAAGCTACTTGATATGTTCATCCAGGTGTAAACATTCAACTACATTACTAATTATTTCCTTATTTACAGTCTTCCAACATAGATTTATTTAATAAATTTAGTGAATTTAAGCAATATTTAATTTAATTAAATAAAAAGGGTTTCCTATGATTTTAATTTCATATATGGATGTGCTAATTTGATCAGCTTTTCCTCACTCTTTGCCTTACTTTGGGACAAAACATTTGAAATATATACAACATTACAAAACATTGAAATATATACAAATACGTTTGCACCTATGTTAATATGAATGGCTATATTTCTATAAGCTAAAGGAAGAAGAGATTATAATTTTTTTTAGTTTCTGAATTCCTTTCTCACATAAATGAGATAGCTTTGGTGGTACAGTCACTCTTTAAAGATAATAAAATACAACTCAAGTCAACCAAATTAAGTCAAAAAATAGAATAACTAAAATTAAAAAATAGAATAACTTAAGTTAAAAAATAGAATAACTCAAGTTAATCAAACTAAAGGGAGCAGTCAAAGATATATTTGACTTGAGGGAAGAAAATTGTGAAAACATAAAAAGTAGAAAAAACACTTCCTAATAGCATCAGCAATAGAAGAAGCAAAGAAAAACACATGCCCCTTTTAGTTGGTTTGGGGGATAAAAAGACAAAGCTTACTGACGGGAAAAGAAAGACGAGGCTAAATCACATTGTCATTTATAAATATCTTTACAATTGGAACATATTTATTTTTCTCTAGGAATAAACACTGGACTGTGAGCTCCTAGAGGGGTTGAATACAATTCCCACTCGCCCTTGGTCTGATTTTCTTGGATTCATGAGCATTTCATTCATAAAGATCCTTAATACATGAGATTTTCCTGTGTTCAAGATGGTAGTCTGATACCCCGCGATGGTGTCAGACAGCCCAGGTGAGATGGGAGAGAACTAGTGATCCCTGAGTATTTTGTGCCAGTCTGGGCTCCGCACAAGCAATCTTGTTAAATTCTCGGAATAAACACAGAGGCCTAGAGAATTTGGTGTCGTAGAAATCAGAAAACATCACCCATCTAGTGAGAGACAGAGACAGGAACTCAGCTCAGTTTTCTGACTCTGCACTCTGCCTTTTCCTCTGTGCTACATCTCTTTTCAGGGAAGAGATGGGAGTGTGTTTGAAGGCTCCCATCTCTTTCATTTGAAGTTGACTCTTCACCTGAACCAGCTGTGACATTCCATAGGCAAATAAGGCTGGCTGGATGCAATGGCTCCCACCTGTAACCCCAGCACTTTGGGAGGCTGAGGCAAGAGGATTGCTTGACCCCCAAATTTCAACACTGCAGAGAGGTGTTGATCACACCATTGCAATCCAGGTGAGGTGATGGAGCAAACTTTAAAAAAAAAGCAAAACAAAGAAAATGACATCATGTTCTATGTGAAATAAACATTTCTTACTCTTTGACTAATGAGTACTGGAGCATCATTTACAGAAGAGGCCCATTTGACAAAGTCAGTCACATCAATCCTGGGGTCTCTGAGGAGTTTTTCCTTCAGTTCGTAAGCGTAATTTCTGGTTCCACCTCTTATGAGTGAGATAACATCATCTATGAGGTTTTCTTTGCTGATGTTTACTGAGAAGAGAAGGAGGAATTAAAAAGAAGCATTTGTAGTTCTGTGATCAATCACCAAGATGACATTTACAAATATTTATTGAGCCCTTTTAGAATAGTATAGTATATTTATTGAATTTTAACTATAAAGAATGCTTATGCAATTTCTTCACCCCAACTCTGTCAGGGTGATTTTTATTAGTAGCCAATTGTAGATTTAAATCATCTCTTTTAAAAATAAAATTGATACAGATAATCTAGCTACATTGATAATTCACAGCTCATCACGTGCACATGTGTACATACGAGCACAAAGCATGACTTTGAGGCGTACTATATATTTTTTGTTGTAGACGTCTTCATAATTAAATTTTGTACAGGTTTGCTTTAAACTATTTTAATATTATAAAAAGATCAAAGATTACAAAGAAGA
The DNA here is from genome assembly GCA_963574355.1 of Loris lydekkerianus. Classification (NCBI taxonomy): domain Eukaryota; kingdom Metazoa; phylum Chordata; class Mammalia; order Primates; family Lorisidae; genus Loris; species Loris lydekkerianus. Next base: position 18,678 of record CAUYPK010080684.1, read on the forward strand.
ATAACATGAAAAGAAAAATTCCTTTCTACTTCAAAATTCTACCCGTCCTTCCTTTAGTGTCTCTCCACAGACTAAGCCAATTTTGGGACATCTCTACAAGTCTTTTAGAGTTGTGAATTTAACTGAAAAGGAATTTCAACATGATTTCTCTTTATTCTTCCTCATTTTATGAGTGAGAAAAACTTAGAGAGGTGGAATGAACAGCCAATGATTACACAGTTAGCTTAAGGGCCAAGTATAGAAATTGTACCTTCTGATGGAAAATTCAGGTCTTTCCTCGCTTCATCAGTGGTTTTCAGCATGCCCACATCTTAATTGTTAGTGTATTTTTAAAAACATCAGGCTTTTTCCCACTTCTGCCCCTCCACTATCAGTTGACACCTTTAAAGGTGTGTCTTAAACACTTGTATTTTCAAAAATGTTCTGGCTCTCCCCCCACACCTGGACAGGCCGTGGGAGAGGAGACGGTCTGTGGACTTCAGCGCCTTTTCTGGTGGCAGTAGATTTGAAGAGTTTTAAAGGACCTGACCTCGGGAAGAGGACACTCTACCAGTGCAAAAATGTTCTCAGGTATTTTTGATTAGAGTAGAAGTTATGCTTGTGAATCTGCTAACAGTTAACAATAGAAAATAATATTTATACCAAAGCTATTTATGTTTTGAAAGGTTACACATTGATTTAACGTTAAGGATGGATTAGGGATTTCAAGTCAGGTGGAAGGTTAAGTTGGGGAAATGGCTTCCTTCATTTTCCTTTGTCAACAGATGCTTGTAGCATTACCACTCAACCATTTGGAAGCTTTGCTGAAATTACAAGGAGAAAAGGAAACTTTTCCTCAAAATATTTTTCTACCATTGGCCTTCTACACTTGCCATGATAAATGTTCAAATCTGCAATGACTCAGCTGTGAAAGGTACAGTTGTGTACCATACAACCTGCACTGTAGTGATATTGATGAATATGTGTCCATGGGCTGTCTGCATTTATCATGGTTTGGATACCGCTGCAAAGATGAAACGGATTTTAAGCACTTTTAGTTTTTCTGAACAAAGAGGGTAGATAAAAAGGAGGGTAGACATTGAGAGAGGGCAGCACTCATTACTATCTACCCCCAGCTTTTTATTTATTTTTATTTTTTGCAGTTTTTGGCTGGGGCTGGGTTTGAACCCACCACCCGCGGCATATGGGGCCGGCACCCTACTCCTTTGAGCCACAGGTGTCCCCCCCCCCCGCCCCAAGCTTTTTAAAACCGAGTAAGTTAAGCCATACTTACCAGTTCTACCTTCACCCCTCTTTAAACAATCAGTTTTGTTGATGTTAGCTTCAGCTGAGAGTTCGGACAACACCAGAGATAAATCCAGATGATACCCAAGGCATCTTTTTATATCTCTTAGTTCAACACCTGTTTCATGTATTTATTTGAAAATCGTTAGATAATGTCTATCACATCAAAAATAAATTACAATTTTTAAGAAACATACTTAGATTCTTAGACATGATTCAAATGCAAGGTCATGTTTGCTCTGCTTTGTCCTCTTATTTAGAATCTAGTTGAATCCTTTTAACTTTGCTTATCAATTTAATGGCAAAGGGCATATTACATTTACCACTTGGTTAAAAGGGATAAAGATCAGACTATGGTGGTTATAGTAAAGTCCTTTATCTCTAACACCACAGAAGGGGGCCAATGCTGTTTGAAATGAATTGAATGCTTATTTCATGCCTGGCATTATTCTAAGCATTTTTGTATGTATTAACTAATTTAATTATTGAACTGGCCTTATGAGGTATTATAACTATCCTCATTTTACATGTGAGCATATGGAATCACAGGCAGTTAAGTCCCTGCTGATGGTTAATTACTCAGCTAGTTGTGAGCCAGGCTTGGAACTCCGGAGCCTTCTGGCTCCAGAGCTCCAGGCTCCAGAGCCTTCTGGCTATTGAGCACTTCTCTATATCAACTTCATAATTTGGTCATAAGATGCATCATCATCTCCTGTTTCTCTTTGGAAGTCAGTTCATCATTAAGGTAGCTGATTCATCACTTTGGACAGACGGCTTATCTACATGAAAACTTTGTTTTGAACCTATGAATACAATTTAGTAGAAATCAATCTTGGAAGCTGATTCACTGAGGTATATAGACAGATGTCCAAATAGTTATTAGGAAGCAAAATCCTAATATTTATTCAAAGTCCATCATTTAATGTCTTTGCCTCTTTGATTTAGAAAAAGTAACAATTTCTCTGTTTGAAGGATAAATAGTCTACGCCTCAGCTCATTGACCTTATCAGTTTTTTTACTTATTTATCATTTCTTCTCTCTCTCTCTCTCTCTCTCTCACTTCAATATGTGATTATATGTCCAGGAAGCCAAAATGCTTTATGGAAAAGGAAAGAGAGAAATTAAGTTGATCACAGGGTTCCACAGTGAGGGCTATAGTAGATATTTGGGGGCATTTAGTCATTCATTCATCCAACAAATATATCTTGTGCATCCATAATTAGTTAGAAATTAGACATCAAAAATTATTAGGTGGAATTTCCCATGGGAAAGGAAGAGGGAGGATAAAAATGAAAAACTATGCTAGAAATACAGAATTCTAGATTTCCAGCCTTATCCTTAAGAAATATGAAGACTCTTATTCTGAAGATAAGGTGGAAAAGTACCCAGGTGATTCCCAAGGACTTAAATTCTCTGCCTCAACAGTGGAAACTTCCAAGTCCAGGCATCCCAATGGCTTGATCTTTAGGTACTGGCACTGGAGAGGTGAGAAAGATGACCTCCTCTTCATGGGTACTAGGATGACTTAATCATCCTTCCCTATTAAGGCCAAAAGCTAAATAGGTTTAAGTGGAAAGCTCTGACTTATCCAGGATTAAAGTACTCAGCTTATGGAATTCTCCCCACCCCAAAGTGACTCCTAGCATAAGGGTGCTTTGCTTCTGATAGCCCTTGCTGAGCCTTTTATCTTCTAATTTTTCAGTTACTTGAAACTGCAGTCCTCTTGTGCCCACCCCTATTTGTATCTTTATCAACACAGCCTATCAAGTGGGGCTTATAGAAACCTCACCATCTGCAGGTGTTGCCCTGTGAGACAACACAGGGAAGAGACTGCCCTCTGGGAAAGCTCTTCCTGCCCAAGACAAGACTGAGGCAGCAAGAGCAGTTGGTTCTGGTCATGTCATATTTTTTCAACCATCGAATACTTACTTGAGAGAGGATACCCAGGAAAAGTATGTTCTGGAAGGACAAAAGGGCTTCTCACAGAAACTTAAGGACACTTCCTGCAAAGCCCTCTCTATGGTGACTCAGCTCTTAAGAATTTGTAAAAACATAGCTTCCTGGAACCTTGAAAATAATGCTTGCTCCTTCTATAAATCCCACCAATGCTTCAAGACCTCCAATAAGGAGACAGTATGATTGATCCTTTGTCTGCCTACTTGTGAGTCCTATAAAAGAACAGGGACAGAACTGATGGAGAGCTCAGCCATCTTGAACACTTGTCTGCTGAAGCTCCGCCGGCTGGAATAACAAACGGAGGTGTTTGGGTGATTCTTTCTCTCCACTGTGCCACATTTTCCTGCTACATATGGACTATGGGGACTTTGTCAAGCTTTAAGATCAGTTATATTCTACTCTTCACTTCACACCTGACCCCATCAGAGCCATTGAAAGTGGCTTTTAGTGACACTTTCTTCCCTAAGAGACATACTCACTAACAGCATGGCAGAGAGGAGATATGCTGGCATCCATCACCTCCTTAAGGAATTTTATAACCTAGCCATAATCACTCTCACAAATAGATGATTAAAACTGAGTAGAATAGTATCTACTTCATTCTAAAGTGTTTGATGAACCCCTTAGGCTACATGTATCATGTAGTACATCAGCTTATTCTCTGCCTATGTCAGATATTGGTGATCAGCCATGGTCCTTCCCCCCTGATTTCAGGTATGGCCAGAAGCCTGTTTCACATGGGCCCTGTTCAACAACCACCCTGTGATGAGAATTGTCATCATTTGAAGTAAAACTAATTCTCCATCCTTGCTTCAAGTTTGTAGATTCATATGGTAACATCGCTTCTGCCATACCAGCTAAGAGTCAATGCAGAACAACATTTTCCCTCCAATCCTGAAGTATACTTTGAAAGATAATTGTCACTTAAAAATTGATCTAGTTTACTGATTAATGAATATGTTATATAAATCATTTTTCTGTACTTTCTTTACCCCAATAAGTAGTGTTTCACTAAAAGCAGCATCACCTTCTAACAGACTTTAAGCTGCAAAAAAATTCAGTATAACTCTCAGTAATGCTGCTGAGTAGTATATGACCAAGTCAGCTTATTCAAGATGGAAATCAACCTTCTATTCACAGTATTTTGGGTACTAATGAGGGAAGGGAACTCTCTCAAAGGAGCTGTTTACAGGAGTTTTTATTCTTTAAGACTTTAGCCACTGAAAGAGATAGTGAAAATAGTCAAAACAGCACTTAAAGTCAGAGTTCTATTTCTAGGCATACCTTTCCTGTTCATAGAAGCTTTATCCAAAACATAGATTAGCTCATAGAGTCCTCCTAGTGACCCAGAGCTACTATAGTGGGTTCCATAGGTTTCCAAGAAGCCAAAATATTCGCCCTTTGCATAGGTAGTTGGCAAAGCTTTTATGTCATCCAAGAAAGTTGTTGTCAGTACAACATCTCGACTTCTCATTACAAATCTTCCTAGATGAATTACTCCTTTCACGTGGAGAAACAGTTTTTCCTTTGTTATAAAGCAGGTAAAGAAAAGTATGAGTTTTATCACCATTATTTTAAATTTAAAAAATCACAACATTTAGAATGTCTACAAATACTAATTTTTTTTAGCAGGATCCTTGAGATACAATTTTAATCCATTAGAATGCATAAATTAAAATTATTAATAATATCAATACCAAATGTTGATGAGGATTGTGCAACTATTGTACATTGGTGGTGAGAGCAGAAAATATAGCCACTTTCTAGAACATTTCAGTAGTTTCTCATAAAGTTAAACACACATCTACCCTATTATCAGCAATTCTATTTCTATATATCTAGCTAAGATCAATGAAAATATTGTCCACAAAATAATTCATACAAGAATTTCATAGCAGCATTAGTCAGAATAGCTTAAAATCAAAAACAACTCAAATGTCCACCAACAAGGAAATCAACAAACAATGTGGTATATTCACACAATGGAATACTAGTTTGTGATAAAAAGGAAAAAAAAAAAAAACTACTGATACATGCAACAACACAAATAAGTCTCAAAAACATTATGCTGAGTGAAATAAGTCAGAAATAAAGGAACACATAGTTTATAAAGTTCTAGAATAGGCAAAACTAAGCTACCATCTGATAAATCTGTTAAGTGGTTACCTCTAAGGTGGTAAGGAATTGATTACAAAAGACATAAGGGAATTTTCTTCTGGTGAGAAGCCTTAGTCTCCTTTCATGATTGAATTTTCTTGGTGTGATACTCTTTTTTTTTTGGAAGGAAAATGCCAGATGGCAGTATTTATGTTTTATTTAAACACAAATAGAAAGTGCACATGAGCTATTTGTTTTCTTCGCTGTGCAGCCTGGCATTGGGATTGGTGACTCTGATGGCCAGCTGGGCTGCTCTTTCCACAATGGTTTTGCAGTTCTTGGAGGAAACGTTGTGAGCAATCTCTGCACAATAAGATTTGTTGCACATCAGCAGCACTTCCAGCTCCTTGATGTTGTGTACAAGGAATTTCCAGAAACCACTGGGTAGCTTATGCTTTGTTTTCTTGTTGCTCCCGTAACCAATGTTGGACATCAAGATCTGGCCCTTGAATCTTCTCTGAACCCTGTTGTCAATACCTCTGGGTTTCCACCAGTTATGCTTCATTTTGATGTGTCTGTCTGACTGGTGCCGGATAAACTTCTTGGTCCTCTTTTTTGAAGATCTTCGGCTTCACAAGGGGTCGAGGGCGGCCATGATGCCAAATAGGAGATGGCGGCTGGTGTGATATTCTTTAACTCAAGTTATTTCAAAGACACCTCTTAGATAATTTCTATTTAAATATGTTGTTTCTTCTTCTACCTTAGAACAATTAAAAAAAATTCCCTTGGTCTCACTTGTCCAACCAACTGCTCTCTTTGCCCTTGTTAAAAACAAAAAATAAAATTTCTTTTTTGGAGCCAGACTACATATCTTTATTTTAAAAATGTGTTTTGCATTACAACTTAGTATGTGAATACATGCACATATATACAACTGAAACATGACTTTATTAAACTATACTTAGAGTATGTAAGATACACTCAGTTTTTTTTTTTTTTTTTGAGACAGAGTCTCACTTTGTTGCCCTCAGTAGAGTGCTGTCGCATCATAGCTCACAACAACCTCAAACTTCTGAGCTTAAGTGATTCTCTTGCCTCAGCCTCCCGAGTAGCTGTGACCTGCTGGGATTACAGATGTCTGCCACAACGCCTGGCTACTTTTAGAGACAAGGTCTTGTTCTGGCTCAGGGTAGTCTTGAACCTGTGAGCTCAGGAGATCCACCCACTTCAGCCTCCCAGAGTGCTAGGACTACAGGCGTGAGCCACCGCACCCAGTCCCACTCAGATGTTTTTTTATTCTATTTTTTAAAAAATTTCTGGTCTTGTGTAAATTGATTTTATGACCCACAAAATGATTACTTAAATAACACTTACCTAGGTAGCATTTAAGGTTCTTTCCCATACTGAAGTGCTATAAGCCTGTGGTAAAAGAACTTTTTTCCTTGTTAAACTAGATTTTTTTTTTATTGTGCTAAAGTCCACATAGCATAAAGTTTATAATTTTAGCCACAAAGACACACAATACAATGATATTTAGTATACTCTCAGTCTTATGAAAACTTCCATACTAGCATGATTTCTCTGCTCAACTTTTTTTAAGCAACCAATTTGTAAAACTATCTTCTGATTTTCTTTCATGATTTCTTCTTTTAGTTTTCTCCCATTCTTTTCATTTAAATTTAGCTGTTTTTTTTTTTTTATCAGGGATTAAAAGAATTCCAAATAAGCTTGTACATACATCCTGGAAAGAGAATAGAGTTGCACAAAGGCCTCTGGATAAATCTGTGGCTAAACAAATGAGTAGGACATAGGCATAAGACAGTTAGACATGTTGCATCTGCAGAGAATTCTGTGGAGAGCTCCTCATTGCCTGTGTAATGCAGTTTAAGAAGCATGAAAAAATGTCTGAGGGAAGGAATGCTTCCTTAATTTTAATTCATTCCCCATAATTGAAAAGAATCAAGACATATTCTAGTATTTATACTAGGTCTTGTCTTAGAGAAAAACTGAACTCACTTGTTTTATATAATAACTACTTTTTAGCAACCGCATCTGATACTCGAACAAAATATTTCTAAGAACTGAGGACAATTGTTAGGAACTAGTTGGTTGTCAAAACATAACCACGTCCTGGTTTGTATGATGGATTGGTGGATTAGGCCATTGGATGAGAATTGGAATGCAGTTTTCCATAATCCTCAGTGGTACACTAAATTATGTTTTTACTTATTCTATTACTATGTGTAAATATTGTCTTATTTAAAAGCAAAATTTCTTGAAAGGATTTTCTATGCTGGATAATTCCAATTCCTCTCTTCTTTTGAATTTAATACAATCATGCTTTTTCTGCCTTTGCTAATCCAACAAAATTTCTGTTGTCAAGGTCATCAATGACCTTCATAGTCCTAAAGCCAATGATCACTTCTTATACCTTTTCTTCTTTGACGTATTAGCACATTTGACACAGTTTATCACCCTTTTCTTCTTGGTAGAACTTCTTATCTTGTCTTCTAGGAAGAGCTTCTCAAGGATAAAATGTGAGCAAATCATCCAGAAAATCCTGCAAAATCTAGCTTCCCAGTAATGTCAATGCTGGTCCATGGACCACACTCTGAGTAGCAAAGTTCTTGGGCACTTCTTGGTTGTGCTAGTTTCTCCTTTTCCCCCAGATGTCTTTCTTTTGAAGTTCCTCAATTTGGGTCTTTGATCTTCTTCTATTTTCTATCTACAGCAACTGTTGGTGAGGTCACAAAGCTCCATGACTATAAGTCAACAACTCTCAAATTTATAGCTCAAGCCCAGATCTCATTCCCAAACTCCAACCTTGTAACACCAACTTCCCACTTGGGATCTCCAACTGGATGTCCAATAGATATCTCAAACAAAAGCTAACTACAACTTAGCTTACTGGTCTTCCTTTACGAACCTGCTCTACCTGAAGTTTTCCCTACCAGAAACTCCAACATTCCAATTGCTCAGAGCAAAAACCTTGGAGTCATGCTTGACTCTACAACTGTCCTATTGAAGCTACCATCATTTCTTAAGCAGATTCTTGCAATAGTTTCTCTTTTTTTTTTGAGACAGAGAGTTTAAGCTGTCACCCTGGGTAGAGTGCCATGGTGTCATCATAGCTCCCAGCAACCTCCAACTCTTGGGCTCAAGTAATCCTCTTGCCTCAGTTTTTTGTTTCTTTTTCTTTTTTATTTTTTTTTGTTTTTGTATTTTTAGTGGAGATGGGGTCTTGCTCTTGCTCAGGCTGGTCTCAAACACAGGAACTCAAGTGATCCACCCACCTCAGCGCAGAGTGCCAGGATTATAGGCATGAGCCACCACACTGGGCCCTTCAACAGTTTTTAGCAACTCCTTGTTTTTGCACTCAGCATCCACATCTCTTCTTGGCAGAGTACTTTGAGTGATTCTTTTAAATAAACTAAGGCATGTATATCTTCTATTTAAAACCCTTCAATGGCCTCCCTTGTCACTCAGAAGAAACAAAAAGCAAAAAACAACACTCTTATAATGGGGTTTGAGTTCCTTCAAAGTCTGATTCAAGGTAATCTGTCTAATATTTTCTCCTTCTGGTTCAATATGAACAACTTATCACATTAGAGTTTTCCTATGTTGAAGAATTCATCAGTTCCTTCTTTTAGATAAATCATCTCAAATCTGTTTTACTATCTCTTTTCCTTCAAATCTCTGCTCAGACTGTCTCACCTCAATGAAGCCTATCTGAGCTTCCTTTTTAACACTGCTGCTTTCCAGGCACTCCTGATTTCCTTTATGTTGTTCTAAATCACCTTTCACCCCATAGCACCCTTTTCTAAATACTATATAGCTTTTTTTTTTTTTTTTTTGCTATTATATTTGTTGTTTTTAGCTATCTCTTTCTGCTGATTTTTCAGTTCCATGAGGACAAAAATTTCTTTCAACTTGGTTCACAAAAGTATTCTAAGCAACTAAGATAGTGCCTGGTCATAAAGTAAGCCCACAATTAAATATTTGTTGATTGGTTTAAAGAGTTTTCCACCTAGAGAGTGCGTGGGCTGGTACACATGTAAATGTAGAGGCCAAGTGCAGACTCATACAAAATAATTATACAAATAAGAATAATGTAAATACTAAAAGTGAATAATTATTTCAGCATGGGAAAAGGTTGCCCAAATAGGTGACATGGTATTGGAAAAGGAATAATGAGCATTTTTCCAGCATCATACTGATTATAGAAAGTATGTTTTTTGTTTATTCCAAAGGTGTTAGGACAAACTTCAAAATCTGGTGTAAATATCGAAAAAGAACACATTTCCAAAATCTCAGATTAAAAATATGATTATAAAGTAATTAGACCAATTTAATGTGCAATGCATGAAATTTCATGGCATTATTTCTTTAGAGACACACTTTGTAAGTAAATAGTCATCATTCTAAGGCATTGCAATGATTCTTTATTATAAGTATGATGATTATATAAACTGAATGGCCTGTTACCACAATCTCACTTAGGAAGTATGCTCTGCATTCTTAATACATATTTCCTGCTCACTAGCATCAAATATCTGCTTCACGTACTGCTGCCAAAGATCCCAGCAGATTTTTCTCCAGTTAGTATTCTTCCTCATGTTCTAGCTACACATTTGAGGATTTGATATATGTTGCCTTTTTCTCTCTGATGATCTCTATCTAACTACTTAAATTTTTAAAAGGAGACTTGGTTAGTTTGAACATACCCTATTATATTCTCTATATTAGATGTTTGCTCTTACCTTCTTTGAAGAATATAACGAGAGTAGTTTGTAAGTTTCATTTTTGGAATATGAAAATTGAAAATTACCCTGGTAATATTCAGAATTTGAGGATGTTTTGTTATTAGAAGTTTCTCCAGATTTATCTTTGTTTATTTCAGTGGGTGTGAATTTTAGAGCTAAATTTGCATTAAAATTTGATGTCTTCTCTTCGAAGATACTTTGAAATGCTTGAATCTGTTCTTCATAATGTTCAGTTCTGAAATTTTTATCAGCTTTGGTCTAAAAGAGAATAACAAAGTATTATTGAAACAAGATGCAAGCTGGGCATGGTAGCTCATACCTGTAATTCTAGCACTCTGGGAGGCCAAGGAGGGAGGCCAACCTCAGGAGTTCAAGATCAGATTTAGTAAGAACGAGATCCCAGTGATCAAAACAGTATAGTGTTGTCACAAAAATAAAAACACAGACATTTGGAACTGAATAGAAAACCAAGAGACAAAACCAGTCTCTTATAGCCATCTGATCTTTGATAAACCAAATAAAAGCATGCACTGGGGGAAGGGAATCCCTATTCATTAAATGATGTAGAGAGAACTGGATAATCACATGTAAAAGCCTGAAACTGGACTTGCATCTTTCACCTCTTACAAAAATTAACTGAAGATGGATAAAAGATTTAAATCTAAGACATGAAATGATAAAAATTCTAGATGAAAGTGTGGGAAAAATACTTGAGGATGTTGGCCTGGGGAAGACTATGAAGAATACTTCAGTGACAATCGCAACAACAACAAAAAGAAACAAATGGAACTTAATTAAACTGAAAAGCTTCTGCACATCTAAGGATACAACCACCAAAGCAAACAGACAACCTTCAGAATGAAGAAAGATATTTTCATGTTATAAATCTGACAAAGGTGTGGTAACTAGGGTCTATAGAGAACTCAAAGTAATCAACAAAAAAAGAGCAAACAATCCCACCGGGCAAGAGACATGAACAAAACCTTCTCTGAGGAAGACAGACAAATGGCTAACAAACATACAAAAAAATGTTCATTGTCCCTAATAATCAGATAAATGCAAATAAAAACCACTCTGAGATCACCTAATCCAAGTAAGATTAGCCCACAACACAAAGTCCCAAAGCTGTAGATGCTGACATGGATGTGGAGAGAGGAGAACACATTTACAGTGTTTGTGAGGCTGCAAACTATTAATAATATAGCCTGTTTGGAAGAAGTATGGAGAATCCTTAAAGAACTCAAATGAGACCTCCCATTTGATCCCACAATCCCACTACTAGGCATCTACCCAGAAGGAAAAAAAAATAATTTTATCATAAAGACATTTGCACCAGATTGCTTATCACAGCTCAATTTACAATTGCCAAGGTGTGGAAACAACCTAAATGCCCACCAACCCAGGAATGGATTAACAAACTGTGGTATATCTATACCATGGAATACTATTTAACCATAAAAAGATGGAGACTTTACTTCTTTAGTATTAACCTGGATGAAGCTCAAACACATTCTTTTTTTATTTATTTTTGTTTTTTTGTTCTTATTAAATCATAACTTTGTACATTGATGCATTTATGGGGTTCAGTGTATTGATTTGATAGACAATGTGAAATGCTTACATTGAACTGATTAACACATTCATCACAATTATATTCTTTTCTTAATAGTTTTGAAATGGCCATTGCATTATGCATATTAGGTGAGGTCCCCCCAGATACCCTCCCTCCTCCTGTTTCCCTCCTCTTCCCTTTTACTTTGTGGACTATAGTTATGTTTCACCATTTGTATGTGGTGTAGGTGATTATATAGATTTCATAGTAGTATTGAGTACATTGGATACTGTTTTTTCCATTCTTGAGACACTTTACTAATATGAATATGTTCCAGCTCCATCCAGGCAAACATTAAAGATGTGAAGTCTCCATCTTTTTTTTATGGCTTCATAATTCTATAGTGTACATATACCACAATTTTTTAATCCATTCATGTGTCCATGGGCACTTGGGATATTTCCATGTCTTGACAATTATGAATTGGAATGCAATAAACATTCTGGTGCAAATGTCTTTGTTGTAAAGTAATTTTTGATCATCTGGGTATATACCTAGCAGAGGAATTGTAGGATTGAATGGCAGGTCTACTTTTAGTTTTTTGAGTATTCTTCAAGCTTCCTTCCAAAAAGGTCGCATTAGCTTGCATTCCCACCAGCAGTGTAGAAGTGTTCCCTTCCCTCCTCATCCATGCCAACATCTATAGTTTTGGGATTTTGTTATGTGGGTTAATCTTACTGGAATTAGATGATATCTAAAAGAGGTTTTGATTAGCTGAAACACATTCTTCTTGGTAAAATATCACAAGAATGGAAAAGCAAATATCAAATGTACTCAATACTAATATGAAGCCAGTAGGCAGTCTAATTCATGCCCACATAGGAGGAAAACTAATTTCAATTCAAGTTGGGGGGAGAGGAAATGGGGGAGGTTGGGGTGCTCCCACTTGTAGAGGTGTATGGCACACCTTTTGGGTACTGGACATAACTACAAGAAGAACTCTACCTAACAAATTTAAATATTGTGACTTGTATCCTCATATTAACCTGAAATTAAAGAAAAAAGAGTGAGACCCCATCTCTACTAAAAATAGAAAATTTAGCTGGGTATAATGGCAGGTGCCCGTAGTCCCAGCTATTTAGGAGGCAGGAGAATCACTTGAACCCAGGAGTTGGAAGTTGCTGTGAGCTAGGCTGAGGCCACAGCACTCTAGCTGGGGGCAACAATACTCTTTGTCAAAAAAAAAAAAAAAAAAAAAAAAAAGATACAAAACAAAAGCAAAACAAATGGAGCAGAAATGAACAAAAAACTCAAGCAATCATTTGAAAGACAGTAGAACAAAGGACTTAAAAGTGATGGGGGCACAAGATTCAAATTGCTGACATTAAAGAATTAATAAAGCTAAACTCTTACTAAAGGCTTATGGGCCAAGCATTGTTTTGAGTATTTTACACAAGTTGATGAACTTAAGTAGAAAGGCTTGAGTTCTGAAGGCACCTATCTTCAAAACTTGTTGAACTTTTGCATTCTATAGGCTGTTAGAAAAGAAAATACTTTTCTGTGCATAGAAAATTACTGTAATAAACTAGGCACAGTGGGTGACCCTTGTCTTTAATCCTAGCACTTTGGGAGGCTGAGGCAGGTGGCTTGCTTGAGCTCAGGAGTCCGAGACCCTGTGTCTCCTAAAAATAGAAAAACTAGCTGAGTGTTGCGCTTGTAGTCCCAGCTCGTTGGGAGGCTGAGATATGAGATGGAAATCTGGAGAGAGAAGAAACTTACTTTTCCTTGCATAATCTTTTGTACTGTTTAAACTTTGTATTAAAAAAATTTTTTATATGAAAAAACTACTATAATAAACAACCTAGTTAAAAAAAATTAAAGCTTTTAATGAAAACAATCTTTGCCAATTTGGTTATTTTCTGGTATCAATGGGAGAATTGTAACATCAGTGGTTCAGCTTCCTTTTCAGATATCTTCTGAAATAGGTGTGGCTCTTGTCTGAGAAGGGACACCTGTCTTTAGGCTGTGGGATGGATCGGATTCAGCAACATGTATGGAGTGGCTGCTTGGCAGGGGAAACCTGAGGTTGCTAGCTAGGTGTATCCCCATGTGATAATGGGCCAGAAGAATTCTTTGAAAAAATAAAAGACAATAAATTATTGACAATAAGTAAATAATTTTTTTTAAAAGATTTTAAAAATTAATTAATTTGACAAAACTCGATGAACACTTACTATACACATACCGTATATACTCAAGTATATACGGTATTATCAAGTTGGCATTGGTAATAGGCTATCAAGAAGTATAATATATATGTAATTTCCCTTTACATGCCATAAGAAGATAGGTGATGTATTTCATCAACTAATTGAAATTGAAGGAAAAAACTTCTCTAAGTTAAAACAGAAATTTCAACTCATGTAAATTTATGTTATTTTATATATGGTTATAACAAATTTGGCTGCGTATTTTCAAAGACCATGACAGATTTGAATAAGTGGCTCTTCAGCAGTGGGAACACCAAGGAAGTGATTTGGAGGCTTTAACAACTCTCCCCTCAATTCTCACACCCGTTTTTCTCAGTTGGCATCAAATAAATATTCAAGTCCACACTCCTATCTGTTTTTTTTCCATAACCTTAATACTAAAACTCATTTGGAAGTATTACTCCGGCTTGGACTGATAAAAAGCCACTTATAGTCTTCATTTCTCCCACTATGTGTGAACATTAGTTTTGGTACCAAAATAGTAATGTGTTTGAAAATAAGCTGCTACTCCAAACCACAGTGGGGTGTAACTCATACACAGGGTAAACACTACACCATCTTTCTAAAGTCCCAAACATTCTAAAATGCCAAAACATAGCTGTTGCCAGCAATGTGAATAAAGGAAAACAGTATTTCCTTTCCAAACATACCTTCGGGATTGGTCTTGGGTCACCCCCACCCCCCACCCCCCCCAGCCCTTATCATTATGTGTTACATGGTAGTGAAGACAGGGAAACTGTCAAGTGCAGATTGAGGCCAAAACAAAATAAAAAAATAATAACCTTCTTCCCATCAGCAATGGTCAAGGTTACCAGGTCTGGCATATTCTACTTAAAAATGTAGAAAATCTGTAATACTTTTTAAAAAGATTGTTGTCTTCTGCTCCCAAAATTTCATGCTTAAAGAGTATAACCCTGGCACTGTGGAGAAAGATCAACAACCAAAAAAACAGTTCCCACAGATGTGTGGGAAACTGATTCTATTCTGGACTTAGCAGGTACAAGAAGTATGACAATGTGATTCTACATGCATAAATAAATAAATAAAGACATAAAAAACAAAGAAACAAAATGGTCCAGGTGCTCAAGTCTTTAGCATTCATACAACAGAACAAATTGGTTTATAACATTGGTTACAAACTTCACATTGGTTTATAACATTGTTAGAAAATAAGGGAAAAATGGCCGGCACGTTGGCTCATGGCTATAATCCTAGCACTCTCAGAGGACTCATGGATTGCCTGAGCTCATGAGTTCAAGACTAGCCTGAGCAAGAGCAAGACCCCCATCTCTAAAAAATAGCTGGGTGTTGTTGCAGGCTCCCGTAGTCCCAGCTACTCAGGAGGCTGAGGCAAGGGTATCGCTTGAACCCAGGAGTTCAAGGTTGCTGTGAGCTGTGATGCCACAGCACTCTATCCAGGGCAACAAAATGAGACTCTGTCTCAAAAAAAAAAAAAAAAAAAAAAAAAAAAAAAAAGACTTCTTTGGTAAAGAAGACTCATAATGTCTTCTTTATTCAATTAATAACAAAGCTTTTATTATTATGAGTCCCACCCAATGTGGAAAAAAAATGTGTATTTTTAAGTAAGTACAGCTAATTTTCCCTTACTCTCTCTCTCCTTTTTTTTTTTTTTTTTGAGACAGTGTCTCACTCTGTTGCCCTGGGTGGAGTGGTGTGGCATCATCATAGCTCACAGCAACCTCAAACTCTTGGGCTCAAGCAATCCTCTTGCCTCAGCCTCTTGAGTAGCTGGGACTATAGGCACTCTCCACAATGCCTGGCTAGTTTTTTTTTTTTTTCTATAATGTCCAGCTAGTTGTTATATTTTTAGTAGAAATGGGGTCTCGCTCTTGCTGAGGCTGGTCTCAAACTCCTGAGTTCAAGCAATCCATATGCCTCGGACTCCCAGAGGGCTAGGATACACGCATGAGCCACCATGCCCTGCCCCAATGGGATCATTTTAAGAAACAGACTATTGTAGCTCCAGAATAAGGTAATTAATTTTTACCTTACCTTACTAGAATAAGGTAACTAATTAAGGTATATAATTCTTTATTATATCTTGCTTGGATCAAGAGAAGGTATCACTACAGGTAATAAATATTGAATGGGTAGAGAGGCTCTAGTCTATGGATGTTGCTAAATATTTGGGATGGCATTGTGTAGAGTAAAAATTATTTTCTTCTGAGGAGACTTACTTCATACATCAGAGAAGCCACGTTCCAGGGTCTTCGGTAATAAGTCAAAGTGTTTCCATCCCGATCCCGGCTACAGATCCCATTGTAGAACTCATTGTCAAAAGGCGTAGTTAGGGGCTCCATCCCTAAAACGTTGATTCTGAGGGTGAACAGAGTAGTTATAAGGTGTGGAAAGACCACAAGCTAATCAAGGTGGTTCTCTGCAGCCAGGAAAAGCAAGACAGCTTCGGTTCAGTCACCATCACCCAATATGAGTGCACCATAATAAGGAACAGAAGCAAGGGCCTGTTCACCTTGGCTCAGTGTTTCTGGCAGAAAGTCAACATTAGAAGGGCCTTATAAACTCTTTTAGGTAACTAGGACACTGTTAAGAGTGCAATGAAAGAAATGCAGTAAGTAGGGCACCTGGGACCAGCTGGCTCCTGGAGTCTTAATTCCACTGCTGTAACTCTTACCTAACCTCCCTTGGTGAACCAAGAGCTCATGCTGTAATACCAACTATTTAAATTATTTGAGAACAGAGCATCTCAAGGGGGCAATATATGCTATGCATGTAATTTTTCATCTATGAATCAATATTGAGACTCTTTCTCTCTCTCCTTGTTCTCTTTAAAAGTAAGCCTTTTCCTCCAGCTGTCTCACTGCTTGTCAAGAGGCTCATTCCCCCCAGACTTTGATTATTCCTATTGTATTTCTAATACGAACACAAAAATTTCAGGGTATTCTCAAAATTTTACTCTTTCCCAAAGTAAAATATTTTTATTTGACAAGCTTTATTTCATGAATAGAAATCTTCTTTTGCTTGAAAAAATGAAATTTGATTTGTAGGCTTAAAAAAAATACGTGAACAAGAAATAGTCAGTTCTTTGTGAAGTTCACCTTTGTTAATCTGGAGGAACCCATTCTTGCTATTTAGGCTGAAACTGAAATAAATGGCCCCAAGCAAGGGGGGCCAAAATGGAGGTGTGATCCTCAAACCTATAACTTCCCAAGCTTGGCACAAAAGCATAAACTCTTCCTTTGCTCTAGAACACATTCCCAACTCCAGGGAGCTGGGATACAACTCCCGATCTTGGTTTCCAGAACAATTTGTCAGTTTGGATGGCTCAACACAAACCCATTGCTAAGCCAAGAAAAATCATTGAAAGTGTATTGTCAGTGAGTTAAAAACAACATCTTTATATAAGTAGCACATTTTTAATTAACTTTAAATCTGCAAAGAAAATGAACATAGTAATTCAATTTTCATGGGAGCCACATTGAGGAATTGATACACTGGCATCTTTCTCAAGGTTGACGTATAAATAAGATTAACTATCTCTCACTGCCTTTGCCACCAAAAATGCCTTTTATGAAAAACGATATAATCCCAAAGTTCTAATATAGGAACAAAAATTAGAATTATTAACTTAAATATGAGGGGAAGAAAAGGAACATCATACATTTTGTTTACTTTCTTAGACATCTTATTCCTCATGGTAGGGAGAAATTTTGCCCTCAGTTTGTCTCCCTTCCTTGCCCCTGTATTCTTGCCATGGCCTCCTTGTGGCATAGTTCACTTCTCTCCCACTTGCTTTGTGGTTGACCGTATGACTTGCTTTGGCCAATGACATATAATTGAGAGTGACGGTGGGCTAGTTCAGAGGCTGGGCATGAAGAGGTCTCGTGGTTCTTTTTGCTTTCTTGTACTTGTGCCATTTCCTTGTAAAAGACTTCCAATGGGTAGTTGCTTCCTCTTCAGCTTGTCTACTCCAGTAACCCCAGCTCATCCCCAAACCTCAATCAGAAGCAGAACTGCCCCAGCCATTGCAGATTAAGACAGAACTGCCAGTCAAGCCCAGTCTTATGAGTAATAAATACTTATTTTTGTATCACTAAGGTTTTGATGCCACACCTCCAACCTCAAAGACAAGCAACATTGGAAACAAATGATCTGTATTTGCTTCTTAAACAAGGCTTCAACTACATCTTCTTTATTTGATAGTGAACCCTGCCCTACTGTGTAATTGCATTAACGGACACTCTCTACCTCTTTACTTTCAATGAACAAAGAAAATAACCTTTTTTATATTGGTGCTTTACTCTTAGTGACTGCTATATCTATATATTATATAGTGTTTGTAACCAACTAACCGGGGTAATATTAAGACAGTTAAAACACAGACTCTGTCCTCAGAATTGTGTTCAAGTTAGAAGATGAACATATAATCACCAATTTCAAAAAGCAGTCCAAGGAAGGACATACAGTCAGCCCTTCATATCTGTGAGGTCTGTATCTGCAGATTCAACCAATTGTGGATCAAAAATATTTAGAAAAAAAATTACATCTTTTGGGCAGTGCCTGTGGCTCAAGGAGTAGGGCACTAGTCCCATATACCGGAGGTGGTGGGTTCAAACCTGGCCCCAGCCAAAAACAAAACAAAACAAACAAACAAACAAAAAAAAAAATGCAAAAAAAAAAAAAAAAATCTTTCCTGAACATTTACAGATGTTTTTCCTTGTCATTATTCCCAAGACAATACAGCATAATAACTATGTACATACTGTTTACATTGTGTTAGGTATTCTAAGTAATAGAATAGATGATAAAGTGCACAGGGGGATATGCTCGGGTTATATGGAAACGCTACATCATTTCACATCAGGGACTTGAGCAACCAAGCACTTTGGTATGTGCAGGACATCCTTGAACCAATTATTCTTGGATACTGAGGGGTGATTGTACTTGGACCAAATGAGTAGTATGTGCAAATGTTGTGCAAGCTGAACCTTTAAGAGGAAGAGATCACCATGAGAGGGTCATGAAAAGAATGTTAGAAGAAGGATTTGTTGTGGACTCTGAAATATGAGTAAATTAGGATGGGGCTAGACAGGCAAGAGAAATGCATGGGCAAGAGACTGGGGATGGAAATAGTAGGGCATGTTTTAGTCTAGTATTTTTCAGATACTTTGCTTGTGTACCCTGCAAATGAATTTTGATGAACTATGCCTTCATGCACATTTTCAGTGTGACATTTACTATTTTTCACCTAAAGTGTACTTGCAAATATTTATAGCATCCTGGGGAATTAATTAATTTTGACAATTAATTCCCCAGAGTGCTATAAATATTTCTGCTCTAAGACATAATTATTTTGCCACTTTAAAAAGCAAATTCAATGCATATAACAACTGTTGTTGATGGTGGGTCACTATAGCAATGATATTTCCCTAAGAGTAGGACATTTTATAGAATTTCTTTTCTTTTTTAATAGGCTTTACTTTTTAGAGCAATTTTAAGATCACAGCAAAGTTTTACTTTCTTTGAACAGAAAATAGAGATTTCCTAAATACGCTATGCCTTTTTATGCTTGAGTCTGTATTTCTATTCCATTTCCAACATAGAATTTTAATTAATACCATGTAGTTTTATGCTTGAAAAATTTTATTGTTATCTTGTCATACTTTTCTGTATAAAAAGGTATTAACTAAGATTTTTAAATATTAAATGTTCTTTGGCCATAAGGACTAAGTAGTAAAAAATTCTTTATTATTATTAATATATAAATATATTATTAAAAATTTTTTATCATTACTAAACTTAAGAAAAATTTCATTGGGAAGCCAATTCAATGGAATGTATGGAGCTTCTTTTAAAATTTAATAGATTAGTCCCTGAATTCATGAATGAATACCACTTAGTGCTAGAAAGAGATAGGGCTCCATATCAATTTGATTTCTACTTTTTAAAAAGTAGATGTCAATGCAAAACAACTTTACTAACATGAATAAGTAAACAAAAATGGAAGAAATTTTGTTACCATAGTATCGTGTAATTCTGTGATGTTTTTCTGAGTTATATACCAAAAAAGATCTCTTGCTAGTCTTTCATCAAAAATTATTCTTATATGTAAATTAAAACCACCCTGAGATATCATCTAACCCCAGCGAGAAGGGCCTATATCACAAAATCTCAAAACTACACATGCTGGTGCAGATGTGGAGAGAAAGGAACACTTTTACACTGCTGGTGGGACTGCAAACTAACAATCTTTTTGGAAGGAAGTATGGAGAAACCTCAAAGAACTCAACCTAGACCTCCCATTTGATCCTGCAATCCCATTACTGGGCATCTATCCAGAAGGAAAAAAAAAAAAACAAAAAACCTTTTACTATAAAGACACTTGTACTAAGCTGTTTATTGTAGCCCAATTTATAATCGCTACAATGTGGAAACAGCCTAAGTGCCCTTCAACCTAGAAATGGATTGGCAAACTGTGGTATATGTATACCATGGAATATTACTCAGCCTTAAAAAAAAATGGAGATTTTGCAGCATTTGTACTAATCTGGATGGAGGTGGAACACATTATCCTTAGTGAACCATCACAGGAAGGAAGAAGTAGGAATCTTACGTATTGAACTTTGATGTGAGGACAATTAATGACAATGAATGACATGGTGAGGCATGGGGGAAGGGGAGAGCAGACAGAGAAGGAGGGAGGGGGTGAGGGTAAGAAAAAAAAAAAAAGAAAGAAAATAGTGACTAATTCTCACATAAATTGGATTTAATTTTGACCAAAGTACATTACTTAAACATTAATTTTTAATTCAACTTGTTAATATATTGTTTAGGATATAGGATACTGTATCCTCATTTATAAGTGAAATATGTTTATAATTTCCCCTTTATAATAATATATTTTTTCCAATTTTAATGTCAAGTGTATCCAGATGAAGTAGAATGATTTGGAAGTGTTTCTTCTTTTTCTATTGTCTATAAGATTTGGCATGATCTTTTTTTTGAAATTATCTTTTATTTTTATTTATAAATATTAGTTGTCTATTTTTTGAGACTTTGGGAAAAAAATAATAAGTTAACTAATGACTCCATACTGAACCTCAGAGTCAAAGCATTCTATAATAGACATACTCTTATTTGACAATGTGAATGTTACTTTCTTTGCATTATTATTATTATTGCTCAATATTTCAAAAAAAAATTATTCTTATAGTCCATTAGCTGACAGTTGATTAGGACAACTTTCAATGTTTTTGATAAAAGAACTGGAGACTACTTTATTTCCAAAGTGTTAGAGTGCAGCTGAATACTAAGATGGGTAGTTATTTCCTGGTTTTTCCACGCCATGGTAAAATGTGAGATGGGTGAGAATTATACTCTGTCCTTTCAAAATGAGAGGCAGATGACTGAGGAATGGGAAGCAGAAAGGAGAATGGGATTGACAACTGGAATGCAGTTGGGTTGTCAGGCTTCCCAATTTTATGAAAAAAAGTACACTTGGAAGTTGAGGATATGCTATTAGACAGATCACACAAATAATTAATAATTAATAGTTGAAACTATTACCTCAAAATTTATCTGCTTCCCCTTGAAAAGTTTTGTGCATCCCTTGGCATGCATTACCCTAGTATTGGAGGTTATTGTTTTATAAAACAGCAAATTGGCCAGTTGGCTGGAGCCCTCTGGAAAGTTACAATGACATTGCTTCACAGTCTAAAATACAACTAAGAAAAAAATGTTTCAAAAACTTTTGACTTGGTTCCACTATTACAGAGACACCCAGTCTAGTCCAGAATGAGCCAATTTTTTTCTGCCAAGAAACATGAAAACTTCTCATGGATGGAAAGTCATCACCTAGGAAATAAAAAAAGAAAATGTATTCTTTGGCAGCACTTAGAGATGCCTGTTTTCACACCTGCCTCTAGAACCACAGGCAGTTCCAATTTGCCAGGTGAACTGAAGGGAAAGCTCACTTCACAGAACTGGTGTTAGGCTTAGATCACAAAAAATAATTCCTTGCACATTGTACATCATTTGCAGCTGGTTTGGATTTATGTTTTTTCAATGAATGCAAGATGGCTTGGGGGATTTCCCTCAACACTTCTAGGGACTCTCAGATGCCTACAAGACAAGTGGCAGAAACACATGTGATGCAATTGAATTCTCCTGGTATGAGAATTTGAATGAGGGAGCCCGTCAAATGAAAAAAGTATGAATTTGTTACCATTAAGTGCTTGTGACTTTCATATGTAAAAGAATCTAAGTGTATGTGACTGTTGACAGGACTTGCTGGCGTTTTCCAGACTGACTTGTGTAGAAAGTTTATAAGCATGTTGCTATGATTAGAGTGTTTACTCCTGCTATTTCTACCTAGCATGTATCATCCATAGCGCCACGTAAGAAGTAAGAATAAGACATTTATAGGAAATAATATGTCATGTTAATGGGATGGAAGAATATCACAAATGTAACAGAAGACTCTCACAAATGTAACAAAGTGTGTTGTTTTAAAACATCTTCTTAAATATTAATTACTGATTCATACCACTCTTCCATGTTTTTAGTTCAAATACTTGCAAAATAAATAGCTGCTTCAGGCATTCATTTTCAGTTTTGCTTCGATGTTTAGGTGTTGATTGAGGTGTTTTGTAGTGTGGTGGGAGAATGCCATGGGTAGTGAGGAGAAGGAGAGGGTGAGGTGATGTGGAGGGAAAATATAGTTTGTATGAGTCAGAGAAACTTGGGTTTTTAGCTCTATAAGAAACCAATTTGCCAAATGGCCTTGTTTATTTCACTCAGTTCTTATCTGTAAAAATGAATGTAACACCTCCCATTACAACCTCACAGGGTTATATTAAAGATCTATAGAGACAGAATATGGGAAAAGATTTCTAAAAGTTCAAAGTGTTATGCAAATGAAAGCTGTCACAGAACAATAGGTTTTATGAAAACTAAATTTGTTATAGGTTATTGCTTGTGGTGATGGGGAATTTAATGAAAAATGTTGATGGATTGACTCTGTCAGGGCCCACCTCATTTTCCTCTTTGCTGCTGACCTTCCCCAGACCTGGCCCCCCACGTCCTCACTCTGCCTGTGATGTTGCCCAACATCACCCCTGCAGGGTAGAGCAGGAGGGATTGAAAAAATTCTAGCCAGCTCTGGGTGCCTCATTATGAAACTCTCTGGCAAATATTATGTTAGAAATTTTTCTTTTCCCTGAACAAAGAAAACCAATAGACTATGGATAATTGTTTTTTAGCTAAGAGAGCCAAAATTTCTATATTCTTTTCCTACAAGACAAACTATAAATTTGCAGTGAGTGAGAATAAATAACATATGTCAAGCTTTTTTTGTTTAGATTAGGAGGAATCTGTTTCTTGGATCTCAACTAAAGCAAAATAAAGTAGTAAGGGGCTTTCACCATGGACTCACAATCTCTCCCTGAGGAAAGCAACCGAATGTTGTCAGAACTCGTTTGATCAGGCAGTGATCTGGTTATGAAGTTTTGGAAACTCCCATACCATATGCTAAGGGGACCTGCTGAGCTTGGGGCCCAAAGTCACTCATTCAGTTCAAGGTTCCTATGTTTAGGCTGAGGGCCAAAGGCACTGGGGGTAATTCTTCAATGTTGTGTGGACAAGATTTTACAAAATATTTAAAGGATGTGTGAAATGCTTTCTCTGGTATCTTGGAATTTTTTCCTTAGTTTGATTTAAGAAGTAGAAGTTTCATCTGGCCCAGAGAGAGGAGACACCTCTGGTATTAGCTAACCTTGATCCAGGCATTATCTTAGGAATGGCAGGGTTTCTCACTCAGCACTGCTGACATTTTGGGGCAGGCTGTCCTGTGGCTTAGAAGATGTTTAGCATCATCTCTGGCCCCTACCCACCAAATGACAATAGCACTCCCCACTTCTGCTTCCTCTAAGATGTGACATGGTCTCCAGACATTGCCAAATGTCCCCTGGGGGAGAAATCAGCCCTGGCAGAGAATCTACCTTATCCCTCTACCAGCCTTGCACTCACCATCACCCCATCTTCTTCCCTTTCCCCCTCTGCATTTCCAGGACTGGAGTCTTGCCCCTGAATTTCTTTCAAGGGACCTAGTTTCAGGCTTACTTGATGCTAATTGATAGTATTGTAGAAAGCACTTATTAATAGATTGTCATTAATAATCCTATTTCTATACCTACCAAGCTTTTATTCAGCACCTCCTCTGCACCTTGCACTGGGATCATGGGATAAAGGGACTTGTTACATTATAGGTGATGTAATAAAGCCATATACCCTCTCTGTCGATGTATTACTAGGTGGAAGGATGACGGTGTCTTTTGGGGACAATTTGCCAACAAACCAACCCAACGTCCCCTTACAGAAAATAGCTCAGAGGCAGACCACCAGAGGACGTACCCCAAATGCCCTCTCACTATATAGAACAGACTAAAATGGGACAGAAGCTCAGTACCTCAGGAAGGTGGTGTTTTCCCAATGCCTGGAGCACAGATAGTCTCTGTTCTGTATAATGCCAAGTTCTGAAGTCTAAGACTTCCCCTCTGAGCTCACAACTACCTATCCAGAGCCCCTCCGTTTTATATGGAAGTCGAGTGAAGTGTCATCTTCTACTACCAGAACCAAACCCTCAGCACATCATCTTCTGGCTTCAGAATTGCCTCCCAGGTGTAGATTAAGGAGATATTTTGGTGGAAGAACATCTTCCAGCAACTCAAGTATTTGAATTGAATCACCACAGTTCCTATGGCAATTCATTCCAAATGTTAACATGTCATGTTGATGTTGGTCTCCCAGAGATTTCTAAGTGAGAGTTTTTATTTCCTACTGCACTGAGATGTAATCACCTAACATCCTGATAATCTAGTCCATTCTCCAGACCCTTACTGAGGCCAGTAGTATCTTGAGATGCTGACTTAGCACTTCTCCTAAGCTCAAGTGTAATTCAAAGTGAATACAGGCCCACAGACTGTGCCACTTGTGCCCTCTGTACAAACCCTTCTACATGGAGATGGTTTTCACTCAGGTGCATCTTTTTCCACATTTACGTGAGATACAGACCCATAGCCTGCTGTCCGTGCCAGCTCAGACTCTTCCACCACTCTGTCGCGGCAAGGGGGACGGGGGTCACTTTGACAATCATCCTCATCGGAAAAGTCTCCGCAGTCATTGTCACCATTACACAGAAGTCGCCTCTTTATGCATCTGCCTGCAGTCACATCAGGAAAGGCACAGTGTGTCGAATGCTTAAACATTCCCTCCCTTTCTTTCTGAAGTTATCAAATGCACTTTAATGCTGGTGGTGAGGTACCAGAAAAACGCATTACAATTTTTTCTGTATATGTAGATGGCCCTTGTTGGGGGCCTTTTCACACTTGGAAATCTGAGTGTCTAGAAGCATGATTTTTCCTTTCCACTCATCAGAGCACATAGAAACCTAAAATGAGTAATTGGAACACAAAGATTACCTGTACCACATTTAAAGTCATTTCCGCAGTCCTCCTCCTCCACCTTGTCACAGGGCTCAGTGGACACACACTGTCGTCTGTCTCCAAGGGAGTCAATGCAGCTTTTCCCCTTAAATTGTCCAAACACCTCAATGCTCCTTGAACGAAACTGCACAAAACCAACTGGAAAGGTTAGAATACCTAATACCAAAAAACCCCCAAAGGATTATGCTCTCAAGCTGTATCCACATCACTGCAGCTTCTAAACCTAAATGGTTTTAAGATAGAAGTAACAGAAGCATCAAGAATGTTACTTAAAGTAACACTTAGCATTCTAGATTTTGCATTCTCTAATACAGAAGACCAGACCTTATGATACTCATTTAGTTTCCTGTGCAACATTCAGATCTCATGGCAAGGTTAACCACATACACTTATATGTTCATCTCTCTTTCTGGGGCTGGAACTCAGTCCTGGGGTTTCCCTACATCATAGACACTTCCCTGGAGATGCCAGCAATGCAATTTCCACCTGGAGAGGTCAGAGGGATGGAGATGAGTGCTCACCATTTGTCTGAGGCAAGGATCACATTGTGACCATTCACTCCAGGAGCTCATTCTGCAGTCTATGGGTGATGGGGAGATACTCCTTTCTTCCGGCTCTGGGACATTACTAAGATAATAGAACATGTCAGTTTATAATGACTATGATGTCCGTCTATTTCCAAGAAGTCCTCACAACCAGTTTACCACTTTACCTCCTTCCAAATCATACTACTTATCCCGTTTACTGTACCTCTCATTTGACACTTGATTGCAGACCGATGTGTATTTTCAGGTCATCTCTTTGTTTAATTCTTGTACTGTATTGCTATTTAATGATGGCACAGTACCCACTCCCATCCCCCAAGAGTTTGGCAAAGGCTTGAGTTGCCTAATTCTCTAGAAAATTTAAGCCAGCGGCCCAGTCATTCCTGTAACAAGCACCTCATAAATCAGGCTTCCCCTAGTATTCAATATGTCCAAAACTAAATATTTTACTGCTTTGCTGTCCATTTTAGGACTTATTCCTGGTCTTTCTGACTTTTAACATCATATAGTTTGGCACTTAGGGACTTCCCTTCTCCCCGCCCCAGAGTGAATGCTCAGAAGTGCTTTCTAGCTTTGAACTTTCCTTTCTTGGTTCACCATTTGGATCTCTTCTGGTTGCAACACCACTTGGGGTAATTATCTCATTAAATGACAGGGAGAAACAAACAAAAAAAAAAAAAAAAAGAAAATTGAGATGCCACCACCAAGAATTCTACAAACTCACCCCCTGTTCTCACTTCCCGGACTTGGCGTCTTTTTTTCTTATAGTGAAGCCTCTTATACCAGAGGGAGAGTCAGGTGGGGCCAATTCCTCCACAAAAGCCCTGGAACCCAGCTCCTTCTGGGGTCTCCAACTGGTTGCACATCTCCCCCGCTCTCCACTCTTCCTCATGACCAGCTCCTTTCCATTTGTCATGTAATTTGCTCATGTTTGTGATGTTAACATGTATTAACACCAATGCACGAGCAAATAAAACCCACATTTTCTTGCAGCTGCTCCCATCTCCCTCCTGCCCTGTACAATGACACTTCTTAAAGGAATTGCTAGAAAAACATTGATGTTTCTCTTTCATCTAAAAACAGGAAGTCTCATCTCTTCCCTCAACCTCAGCTATCTCTAAATGCTCTCTTCTTTTTCAGTCAAGTTTTTTGAAAAAGTAGTTTGTGCCCTGGTCTCTTGTTTTCTGCCCAATCACCACTCAGTGCTCCCACCCCATGAACACTGCTCTGGCCCAAGTAAGTGATGACGCCGCCGTCCCTCTGCCCCGTCCCAGTCCTCATCTTGGTGACTTCTTCACAGCGTTCCATGCAGCTGGCCGCTCTTGCCCTTTACTGCACTCTGCTCCCTCAGACTGAGTGACACTCGATTCTTTCTTTCCCTTCTTTGTCCTCTCTGCCTCGTATTCCTGCTTGCTTATACAGGCTCCTCCTCCGATAGTCTTTTTTCCTGAAAGTCTTGTCCTTAGACCCCTCTCTCTCTCTCTACATTTTCCAAGAGTGTAGATTTCCGTGGTTATGCAATGACACCTTGAGAAAGCTGAAATCTCTCTCAAATTTTAAACTTTTGGATATAACTCCCAGTTAGACATCTGGACTTGGATGTCTTCATGACCCACTGAGCTGAATTTATCCCCAAATCAACTCATTGTTCTTCTTTCAAAGCTGCTCCCACATTGTATTTACTGTCATGGTAAATGGCACATTCATTTATGCAATCATCCTGGCCAGAAACCTGGGTACTACTTGCAAAATCCAGCATCTCCCAGCCTCATCTCCGACATCTAGTCAACCACTCAAACCTATCATTTATAGCCTTGTAAGTGACTCTGAAATCTGCTCGTCTTTCTTCATCTTTTTCAGATATCTGTGTGCACTAACATTACATCTCCCCTAGATGACTACAAAAATTTGTTTGTCTAACCCAGTTTCCACAAGATATCCAGAAGGATTTTTTTAAAATTCAAATTTGATCTTATATTCCCTTACTGAAAATCTTTCAGTAGCTTCCCATACTCCTGTGATAAAGTCCAAATTTTCTAACATAGTATAACAAACAGAATAATGACTCTCAAAGAAGTCAATGCCCTAATCCCTGGAACCTATGCTACCTTGCTGGTGTAATTAAAGGGGAGATAATCCTGTGTTATGTGTCTGGACCCACTCTAATCACATGAACTCTTAAATGCAGAATAGTGGGTCAGGGAGATGTGAAAACAGAAGAAGATGCAGGAGAAATTCAAAGCATGTTTTGGGGATTCCAAATTTCACCTGCTCTTGCAGCCTCTGAAGTTGGAAGAAGGAGGCAATGAGCCAAGAAATGTTGGCAGTTCTGGAATAGCACAGAAAGGATTCTTCCTAGAGCCTCTATAAAAGAGGAGCCACATTGATTTTAGTCCAGTGAGACTCATTTTAAGTTTCTGATGTCCAGAACTGTAAGATAATAAATTTGTGTGTGGTAATTTGTTACAGCGGCAACAGGAAACTAATACACATTGCCTCGCAAGCTCTGTATGGCCAATTATCTTCCTCATTTTCCAACTTCATTTTTCTCCACCTAAACTCTAGCCACACTGAACTTTAAATGGTCAAGATAAGTGACTTTTTCTCATGTCTTCATTTCTTTACCTGGTCTATTCCCTATTCACCACACTGATCTCATCTTGGCTGTATGTTTTTTGTTCTAAGAACCTTCCTAACCTCCTAGTGTGATTAGTTTTCTATGAACATGTTGTTAGAGCATCTTGTTCTCATATTTCATTTGACTAATCCATTTATCCATACTTATTCACTCATCAAATATTTATGAATTGCAACTATTGGCTAAGCCTTAATATAATGGTGTTCATAACAACACAGCAAAACAAAACCCATGATTCTGAACTACAATGGAGTTTACATTCTAGCTAAAAGTACCAGTGAGCTTGGGAATTTTTCTATCTTGTTCAGCTTGAATATTAAGTACTTGGAAAATAGTAGCAGACCATGAAGTGTTTTTTTTTTTTTTTTAATGAATGAGGGTATAATTAAGTGAAAGAGGAGGAAGAAAGTCCTTCGTCATGTGGTTTGGGGCAGATCTAGGCCTGTATTTCTCAAGGGTGTGCTCTCTTGCTGAACCACCTACATGGTTTTTGAGCAAACCTTGCTTGTCGTTAAGGCAGGCTTCATGACCAAAAATAGCATTGCTGTAAGCCCAGTCCTTGCCTGTACCCTTCAGAGTATCATGAGTCCCAATGAGCTTCTATTTTATAAAAGTATAGGTTAAAAATGCATTACACAGACTGCCACATCTCCAAGAGAACCTGCTTTTTTGGAAATCTGAGTATTAGTGTACAGCTAAAACCACATGGATGAAAAATTCTCTCCTAGATTGTTTCCATCAAACTAAAGCTTCCTCTGGACCTGCCAGGCCTCTTTAAGAGCCAATAGCAGATGTACCTTTATCCCTTAGAGCAGTGGGTCTCCCTACCGAGTGCTTATCATAATCCTTAGATATTAAAAATAGGAATTGTAAAATTGTGTTTCCCATTCCACATCGATTAAATCAGGCTACCTGAGGATGGGCAACAGGCATCAATGACTTAGAAAAGCTACCTAGGTGATTCTCATGTTAAAACAATATTAAAAAATACTCCTTGGCAACATCTGGTAGAAATTCATGAAATCTCCAGCAGCTGTGGGGTACTCATTGTACCATTAACCAACTGAGGCCATCCTTGACTTAAAAATGTCACTGAACTGGGCTATCATTGGCTTCAAGCATGACTCTAGGCTTTATAATCATCTCTGTGGATCCTTTAATCTCATCTGACTTTTTCCATATGAGTGCTATTGCCTTGAATAGGGTTATCTGTTCCTGCTCATCTCTTTTATATTTATTGATTATTTAGATTATCGTGTTAACATTTTGTTTTAGCATTTCTCCAAGAGAGATTACATCCTGACTTCCAGAAATCTTTATCTTTGTCACCTGCTGCCCAACTTAGCTCCAGTGAATGCTGGTTCAGAGTAGTACTAGCTGGACGATGACGCGTGGAAGAAAACACTCATTGCAAATACTCCAGAGTGAGCTACAGTCCTGTGCTGGGGAAATGAAGAATCTCTCCCACACCTAAGCAACTGGGCCCTGCTTGGAGGACACTGGCATTGTTATATACCGCTCTCTGACCTCCCCTGCACTACTAATAGTCCTGTACCAACTGTATTCACACTTATTCACTTCCTTCTTAGCTTCTAACTTAAAGATTCCTTTTCTGTTCTAGAGGTATGACTCACACTTTGGACTTAATACAATTCTTCAGATCTTTCCTTATCTTTCATTTTTTTATTGCCCTCCTGGGTTGTGATTTGACTTTATTCCGTGAATGACCCAACCCATCCTTATAGGAAGGTCCTTATGGATTATACCCTTGCTCTGGGAACAGGATGTGACATCCTTCTGGCTCACTGCACTGGCTTACTAGGGCTGCCATAACAGAGTACCACACACTGGGGGGCTTAAACAACATAAATTTATTTTCTCATACTCTTCAGGCTAGACATCTGAAATCAAGGTGTGGTAGAATCAGCTCCTGAGGTCTCACTCCTTGGCTTATGGAGAATACCTTCTCCTGGTGTTTTTACATGGTCTACATGGTCTTCCCTCATGTCTGTGTCCAAATGTTCCTCTTCTTATAAGGATCTGAGTAATGCTGGATTAAGACCCAACCTAATGATCTCATTTTAACTTACTTGCCTCTTTAAAAACTGTAACTGCAAATATAGTCACACTAGCAGGTACTGAGAGTTAGGATTTCAATATAGTAATTGGTGGTGGGGTACAACACAGCCCATGGCACTCATAAATGTTTTTTGATTAAGAAATACCTTAGGCTCGGCACCTACAATGCCATCCATATATACCTAGGGTGGTGGGTTTGAACCCAGCCTGGACCAACTTACCAACAATGACAGCTGCAACAAAAAATAGCCGGGTGTTGTGGTGGGTGCTTGTAGTGCCAGCTACTTTGGGAGGCTGAGGCAAAAGAATCCCTTTAAGCCCAAGAGTTGGAGGTTGGTGTGAACTGTGATGCCACACTCCACCCAGAGCAACAAAGTGAGACTCTAGTAAAAAAAAAAAAAGAAAGAAAGAAGAAAAAAAGAAATACCTTGTATTTGTCTATTAATTTCATTGGATAATTCTTGATGCTCCTTTTCTCATTAAACATTTGTTTTACCTTTGATAGGTAAATTTATTAAGTATAACTCTGTCTTACAAATGGGAAACTAAAAATGGAGAATTACACTACTTACTAAAAATTGGACAGTTAGTAGCAAACAGGATTTAGAATCCACATCTCTGTACTCCTAAACCTATCCAATTTTCCCCTGATCCTGTACCACTTTGATTTTCCCAAACACAAATCCTATTTAAAGTAAGCTAAGTAGTCATAGCTTATTCAATAATTTCTGAATATAATAGCCTCATGATTTTAGACATTTTAAGACATGGGAAGTTAATAAGAATGAAATTATTTTATACAATAGAGCAGTCACAGGTAAAGAACATCATCAGGACAGCCTGATTCTTGCCTGGATCTATTTGTAAGTTCACACCTAAAGGATGTCAAGTTAGGCAAAAATAAACTGAAAGTGCTTTTTATACCTGGTTGTTTTGCCTTCGCTGGACCACTGGAGGCACAATAAAGGCAGAACTCATGGGAATTCTTAGGAAGGAATAAGAAGTCATGCAAAAAGAGTGTGTTCCTGAAATGAATATGCCACATAAACGTTAAGAAAAGAGACCAGAGAGAATTCTGAGAAGATGGCCAACTGATAGCCACCTATGGCAGAGGCTCCTGACCAGAAGGAGAAAAAGAGGACAGAATTGGACTCTATGAAGCCAAAGGTGGGGGACCTGAGCGAAGAAAGAAGTTCAGAAAACTGTAACTCTAAGAAATAACATTCAAGGATTGGATTAAACATGGCGGCTGAGTAACAGTTTCCCTGCAACTGGGCATGGCGAGTCTGGGGAGAAAAGACTCCAGACATCTCTGGCTGGTGTGATCTGCCTATGATCATCCCTTCGAGGATACAGGGAGCCAGCAAGGGACTTCTGGACCCCAGGAGGAGAAAAAAAACAGTGGAAAACTGGCAAGTGGTTGTGTGTGTTTGATCGACCTAATCACGCTGGCAACCGTGAGTACAAGCAGCAGTGAGACTGTA
The DNA here is from genome assembly GCA_963574355.1 of Loris lydekkerianus. NCBI lineage: Eukaryota > Metazoa > Chordata > Mammalia > Primates > Lorisidae > Loris > Loris lydekkerianus. The sequence continues at coordinate 50,826 of CAUYPK010080684.1, forward strand.
AAGTGGAAAGGCCATACCAGTGAATTTTTTTGGTGTTCTTAGACTTGGCGCTCAGTTGAGCTGCCTTGGGGAGAGCTTGAGCAAGAGTGTGGAGAACTTAGGGCATTGTCAGGGGCCCCAAAATGAGCCACTGAGCTGGGCTCAGTGAAAGCCATTGTGTGAAAAAACTGCTCCGGCAAGCTCTGCCCTCAGGGTCCCAGAGCAAGGAATGGGCGGGACAAAGTAACCTAGTGACCGAGCAGCTTAAAGGTGGGGACTGAACTGCCTCACAGCCCTAATCCTTAGGGGCAGAGTGAGACGGTTTTGGCACACTGGAGCCTTGGGCTGTTGCCTTGGGTAGAGTGCCTTGACGTCACAGTTCATAGAAACCTCAAACTCCTGGGCTTGGCACTGCCCAAACCTCCATAAGAGCTGTGCAGCAACCCCCGACCAGTGACCCGCACCCACCAGGGCTCCTCATTCCCTGACCAGGAACTGCGGGAGCCACGCAACCCTGCGTCCCCCCTCCTGTGTCCT